>JAHKKF010537688.1:11711-58588 GCA_019740295.1 Labeo calbasu
CAAGTAAAAAAGAACAAAAACACAAAATCCAAACAAACAAAAAATGCAAACAAAACACACACACAAAACAAAACAAAAACACAAAATACAAACAAAACACGCACACAAAAACACAAAATAAAATCAAAGCATCAAGAAAAAGCTAACTAAATAAATACAAATACAAAAAAACAAAATGCAAGCAAACAAAAAAATACAAACAAAACACACACACACACACACAAAACAACAAAAACACAAAATACAAACAAACAAAAATACAAAACACACACACATAAAAAATAGAACAAAAACTCAAAATACTAACAAACTAAAAATACAAANTCAAAATACTAACAAACAAAAAATACAAATGAAACAAATATAAAAAAGAACAAAAACACAAAATACAAACAAAACAAATTCAAAAAACAAACAAAAAACACACACAAAAATAAAAGAAAAACTAAATAAAATAAAAGCAACAAGAAAAGTAAAATAAATAAATAAATACAAACAAATACAAGAAAGAACAAAACACAAAATCCAAACAACAAAAATTACAAACAAAACACACACAAAAAACAGAACAAAAACAAAATAAAATAAAAGCAACAAGAAAAAGCTAAATAAATAAATACAAATACAAAAAAGAACAAAAACAAAATACAAACAAACAAAAAATTCGAACAAAACACACACAAACTAAATAAAAACACAAAATACAAACAAAAAATACAAACGAATAAAAAAAAGAAATAAAAAAGCAAACATCAGTGTGCTAGCGAGGCATCGGCACTGTATCTGCGGCTGGGTTCTCTAGAGAGGGATACGACTAGATGAACCTTCCAGCAAAATTACATCAGGACTCAAGAGAAGATGCTAAAAAGATACAGAGAAAAGACTGATGGAAAGAACATGATATGGACAGAAGGGGAATTCACCCAGCAACCCTAGAAATCACTGGAGAACATAAGGATGTGCTGCGGCTAATCCTAAGAATCTACCTTCCACAAAAAAGAAAAGAAACTCAAAGTCTGTAATGAAACAACATCATTTGGAGACTAAGCTAAGAAAGAGGTTGATTGTTCAAGTAACCTAGGAGAAAGGAGAACAGAGGAGACAGAATAAGGCAATCTACTAAAGAGTAGGAGAAGGACAGAACTAGGAAGAGGGAGGAAACGAAAACATGTGTGCCGTGTCTAAGTAACCATGGGAAAGACTAGAGCATGGAAAGAGAAAGCAAGTGGCGAGACAAGGAAAATAAAGAGACTTAACACAATTCCCTGAATGAGTTTAACATGGCCAGGGGTGTGTTGGGCCGTTGTTGTCTCCGGCGCTGAGCTATCCTTAAGAAATCTGTTGTGACAGCCTGGCATCTCTTGACAAAATGCTTTAGCAATGCTGCACCCCATCATGTTAATGAAGACGTGCGGAGACGTGCAACCAGTTGACACATTGCGATGGATGGACTCGCACGCTTACATATCAGCGTATGCACAGATGCACAGCGGTAAGAACAGACAGCCGACTGAAGCTCGCTGACGAGCCGACACAATGCTGTATCGCTCCCGTATCCTACGTACATAACAGATGCTGAAAGACTGGCATGATCACTCATGCCCGTGAATGGATGGGATGTGATATATTGGCTGTAAACAGCCAGACACACACAGGCGTTCACACATACACACCCGGACGAGCGTGCAAGCAGGGGGATTGGCGTCACTCTGCTCTGTCATTGCGTCCCCTTGCATCAGAGTGTTCCCCTGGTGCTCGCTCAGGCAAGAACAGGTACAAAGAGCACCAATGGCGCTCCTCGCTGAAACACTAGACACGCACACACAGTTAAAATGGAAACATGCTTCGAGTTGGAGCCGGAGCCTGAATTAGCAGACAAACCCAAAGTTTACTTTATATAGATAAAACAGATAGAGAGCGAGCAAGAAAGAAGGTAATACTGGAGCGCTCTCCATCGATCTCCTGACCCTACATCGGCTTTGGCTAAGTGAATGTGTCCTGTTTTCAGATTACTGAAGCTTAATGCTGTTTACATCCTTTATCTACCTTGCTTTTTGCTCTTTCCTACTGATTTATTTTACCTCTGTCGTGCCACTATCCATCTTGTAGACTTAACTTATTTAACCTCTCACCCTCAACCCCCTCATAACCTTTCATTTTCCCCTGCACTCACCTTGTAGGTAGACAACACAGCGTTCCTGTCCTCCATCTCCATTAAAACAACAGTAAAAAAGCTCTTACAGGCTATAATGCCTCTCGCTTACATTACTGGTTGTTTTCCCAGTCTAGTGACTCAGCACTCTCATTTAAATTATTCAAAAACAGTGACTGACATGCTGATGGTATTTTCGGTATAAGCAGACATGAGCGAGCGAGAGTGTGTGAACATGTTTTGGCATCGCCAGATTGTAACAAGCGAGTTGAGATGCGAGATTCAGATTGAAAATGTACACAGTGAATAGAAAATAATTAGCTGCATTATTTACTAGTCAGGTCACATGGGTTGTCTTCAGTTTTATTTCGAATAATCACGCCACCTTAAAGGGTTAGTTCACACAAAAATGAAAATTCTGTCATTAATTACTCACCCTCATGTCATTCCAAACCCGTAAGATCTTCATTCATCTTTGGAATACAAATTAAGATATTTTTGATGAAATCCAAGAGCTTTCTGACCCTGCATAGACACGTTCAAGGCCCAGAAAGGTAGTAAGGATATCGTTAAAAATACCCCATGTGACATCAGTGGTTCAACCCTAATTTTATGAAGCTACAAGAATAATTTTTGTGCGCAAGGAAAAGATCTTCTTTCAACAATTTCTTCTCTTCAGTGTCAGTCTTCGACGCAGAAACCGGCCTTCTGAGGTAGAACCCGGATGCGCTGTGTCTTGTTTACAAGCAGAGGAAGTTGCACGCTGTACATAAAACAGTCTTTGTAAACACGTCTGAAGATTTCGACAGAGAGGATGACTTGCAAAGCACCGCACGCATGTGTCATGGTACTCTCATGAACACGTGGCGGAGACTGACACAGAAGAGGAGATATTGTTGAATAAAGTCGTTCATTTTGTTTTCTTTGCGCACAAAATAGTTTCGCAGCTTCACAAACTTTAGGTTGGACCACTGATGTTACATGGACCATTTTTAGGGATGCACGATATTGGATTTTTGCCGATATCCGATAAGCCAATATTTTTCAGCTTATTTTGGTTGATAGACGATGCCGATACAGATATATTTCCTTCTGTTTGGGAACAACACCAAGTCTCTCCTGAGCAGAAATTTTAAGAAAATTATTTTTAATTTTGGTTCGTTTTTAACAAGAATTTCTTTGTTATAATTAAACAAAGTTCTTTTATAATGACAGTACATTGAAGCTTTGAAAATAACTATAGATTTTTCATATATAGTATATTACTATATATATTTTCAGAAAAATGCAGTGGTAACCATAACATTTTATATTAAGATTTAACATCTGTAGATGGTCTAAAGCAAAAGAGTTGTAAAAATTCTGAAAATCTCTTAGAGCTCTTAGACAAAATATATATAACATATTGCACATTAATGAACAAATCAGTATATATAAAATTATTTAATTTACAAGTGTTTGTTTGTGATTTATAGCTTCTGACTTTTAAATCAAAACATACTCAGGATTTTACGACATCAATTACTGCTTTATTTAATCAGAAACACAGTCTAAATGTTATTTGTGTATTGTACTGTCATTTTATTAGAAGTAGGCCAACAGCACCCCCCATGGAATTAAAACTCCTTACCGAACGGGCAATAGACTTTGCGAGAGTCTGCAGCTGCTGCCACTGCACATGCTATTATTGTGTACTCTATCACACATGCATTCCAGTGTTGCCAAGTCTGCGGTTTTCCTGTGGAATTGGGATACTTTAACACTGTTGCCACGTGTTGTTTTTGATGTCCGCTGGTTGAAGCAACCGCAATAACGTCATATTTAGCCCCTTGAAATACAAATTTACCAGGGGGAACCCCGACAAAAAACGCATATTTTATCCCCCGGAACATGATTTTTAATGGGGGACCCCCTTCAAAATGCAATTGGGCTACTTTGGAGCAGGTTTTTTGAAAACCTGGCAACCCTGGTGCATTCCCAGATTAAATGCAGCGATCCAAAACAGTGAATCTGAATCACACTGCTGACGTGATCTAATCACTAACACACCCTGAGCACATGTGAGTTATTCCTCTTATCGGCAAGACATATCGGCATAATTTTTCATATCGGGCCAATGCCGATATTTACATTTAAAGCCATTATCGGCCGATTCCGATATCGGTTCGATAACATTGTGCATCCCTAACTATTTTAACTATTTTCTTACTACTTTTCGGGGATTTGAACATGGTAGTTGCGTTGCTGTCTATGCATTTAATTTGTATTCCAAAGATGAACATGGCCTTATGGGTTTGTAATGACATAATGACAGAATTTGTATCATTTTTGGATAAACTATCCCTTTAAGACAAACCGTGGTTTGGTTGCTGTAAATCTTAAGTCAGACAGTCTCTTCCTGTCCAAATGGGTGTTTCTTGGCCAGAACAATCTGCATGTGGACCAGATTTTATGCCTAAAGTCAAAGTCTGACTAAATTTGTACATGAGGCAAATTCTGGGAACCTCTGATGAACGAAGAATATGCTGAAACTGTAATCAGCTTCCAAATCTTCACAGAACGCCAGTCATTTGATGTGTCACGACTGATCTAATTCCTCTGACTAACTATATTTTGGCAGCATGGTTTGATCAATTTTGTTTGAAACTGTTATATTGCATTATTAATTGAAAGCACTTATCAGGGGTCCTGTCAAATGAAAGACTTCCGCTTGACGCAAAGCAAAATGCAGGTCGTGTGAAATCGCAGCTGCACTGCAGTGATGGACAGATAGTGACAGTGTGTTACTGGGAGCTGTGGTAAAGAAAGACTGGTCCTGTCACATGTCCAGAGCCCTGGGCTTGGATGTTTTCTTCTCTGATGCCAAGACACAGCGACTGGCATGACGAGCCCCTGTGCCTGCTATGACGATAACAAGCAATGACGTCCCCTGTCTCCCTCTCGTCTCCTTCAACTGCTCTTCCCTCCTTCACGGTGTCTTTTCCCACTCATTTCCACTCAGCCAGGACACTGGACGAGGACTTCAGTCTCTGTAACAGTGGCAGTGCTCTGGAGTGCAGAGAGGATGCCAACTGTATGCCTCTACCAGTTCAAGCAATCCTGCTGTGTATGCTATCACAACCCTGTATGACTGATTCATTAGCAGTCTGATGAATTTTACAACTGTTTTGCAGTGTTTACATTAGGGGTGTCGCAATATACCGGTGTTGACGTTAATTGTGGTATATAAATAAAGAAATATCATCATCATGTTAAACTCTCATGTCTGATTTGCTTCATTTACACTCGACACCGGAAGTCCACAAGCGAGACTCACAGGAGTAATACAACCAAAGGTGTTCCAGGAAATTCCTTATATGGACAAAGGCATCTGTCACTGTAGCTGAATAAAATGCAGAAAGAAATGTCTTGTATGATGAAACATGATGAAAATCAGCACATGGTTATAACAATATATGATTTGTCTGTGTTCTTCAAGCCATCTCAGGTATTTTCATATGGATAATGTATATTTATTTTGCAATGCTAATCGACATAGCCCTTATCACTGTATAGAATGCTATAAAATAAGAATCCGTTTACAGAAGGAAGTTATTTCAAACACTCGATCAATGCTATAACACAAGTGTGAAGTAAAAATATGTAGTTATTCTCATAAATTGTCATTCTGGAGGGGTTCCCATGGTAAAAATTGTGTTTCAAGTGGTAAAATTAATGGTTTTTGGTGGGGTTCCCCTAGCAAAATTCGCATTTCAGGAACTAAATATCACATTAGCGCAATCGCTTCGACTTGCAGACATGAAAAACAATCTGCGGCAACAGTGTTAAAGTAGCCCAATTCCGCGGGAAAAGCGTGGACCGTTTTGTGTAATAGTTTGTTTTGTATGCAATGGTGTGGTTCATTGGTCAAAACAAGAAAAAAATAAATAAAAATGACCTGATTGCATGTTTTCTTCATTATTATTTTTTTTATTTCTACAGATATCACAATATATCACTATTGTGAATTTTTAATTATAAAACAGATAGTTCCGGTCCTAGATTCTGATTTGTTGAACGTGTTCGAAGCTGTTGTAAATTACAAATATCATTACACTTTACTTGATTTGTTTTATTTTGTGAAACCTTACTACATATATGGAATAACTGTTTTATAAAAGCAATAAGCTCTGTGAAGCCATGGTTTACAGTGAATTTATAACAGTTAAGGGCATCGTGCCTAACAACGCCCCGTAGCTGTTTTAAATTCACTGTAAACCATAACTTCTTGGGGCTTATTGCTTTATTGTGATAGCCCTAGTTTACATACATGGCCAATAACAGCTAAATAGGAATTAAATGTATCATCTAAATGTAGTAATAATAATTGTAATAAACTGAATTATAATACATATATACTATCATTCTAGTTTAGAGTCAGTCATTTATTTATGTATTTCCCATTTTCAAAACATTTATATTCAACATAAATGTTTTTAACATTGATAATAATAAGCAATGTTAATTGCGCACCATATTAGCAGATTAGAATGATTTCTTAAAGACTGTGTGACACTGAAGACAGCAGTAATTGCTACTGAAAATTCAGCTTTACCATCACAGAAATAAATTACATTACATAAATGACTAAAAATGTATTCTGTCAGCTCATTTTGAAAGTCAATGGAGAAAAATGCTTCTTACAGCAAAATGGTGTAGTTACGAACTCTCCTACCAGAGGCTAATGAGGTCACGCCGGTACAGGCTGAGCTTAAGATCTTAGAAATGTAAGTGTTTCTATGTTTGTTGCTTGCAAAGTTTTTTTTTACACATCTACATAATTTTACCATTCCACTCACTGTGCATCAGTATTAGCGGCTTTGACATGCCGCATGGATCACAAGCTGTCTCTGGGTCAGCTGTTTGTATGCAGCAGCGCTCTCTAGACACCACGGCTGCATATGGACACCGTCTCCAGAGCAGAGTGGGGCGGCGTGGGTCTGACTATTGCGGAGCTTTCCGTGGTCCCTCACCGCATGCAGGCAAGCCCAGAGCTATGTGGCTCCCATTAGGATGATAAAGAGACCTCTCATCAGCTCAGTCCCTCTGGCCAAGAGCTGACATAAGATTTACCTTCAAAAGAGCTTCGTATAAGCCAAACAGCCTGCCGAGAGACTGAACAGACGGAGATAGAGTGGGGAAAGAAAGACAGAAAGAAGGAGGACTGTACCTCGTGGCCATATTTATTATATTTCTAAGCTTGTAGTCTAGATTTTCTTAGGCTGGAGTGTAATAGAGGAGCCTTCATAGTACAACAGCACTACGGCCAGGGTTTTAAATGTAGAGGGTAAATCAATAGAAAGACAGGAAGACAGATGGATGGGGAGATGCAGTGTGGACAGATAGAGAGAAATAATGAGGAAAAGGTAAGAGAAAAATGATGTAGGTTGAGTCTGACCTGCATAACAGAGAATGCTATTGATTATTACTAAATTAGAGCTGGGCAGACCAACAGCGCAAAGTTTAAAAGAGTGAAAAGACTAGACTGAACAGGTGTAGTTCACCAAGAAATGAAAATCATTTACTCACACTCATCTCGTTTCAAAATCAAATTGACAGAGACAAAAACATCAATACATTACTAAATCCACTATGTACAACACACTATATTAAAGGCACAGATAAATGTGACATTTACAGTCAAACCAAAAATTATTCAGACACCAGATATAATTTTAGATTTTTTTTTTACTAGAGGACACTATAGTTCATTTATTTAAGTGAGGATAGCAAAATAAAGTAAACTGTGGCATATTATACCCAAAAATTCTTCATGCAGTGAAGTAAAACTGATAAAAATTATTCAGACACTTTGATGTGACCGTGTTTTTTCTTTAATTGCTAATGCGACCTTTTTACACCACAGACTGAACAAAATTAAGCATTGCTTGGTAATTGGTCAACAAAGTATTGATAGTTGTGTAAATATTGTCACACTAACAGTTTTCTGAATTTTTGGTTGATTGCAATCCATTACATACCTTTCTATCAAAGTTATCTGACATTATCAAGATGAATTTGTTCTGACACAGTTCTGAGTTCTTCATTTTCTAAACTATAGCGAATAAACTGTGATAATGTTGAAGGTCTGAATAAATGTTGGTTTGACTGTATAAGTGAAGACTTTATTTATTGTAATTTATTTTAATTAACAATTCTACATTTTGTAGTGTTCTTTAACAGTTTAGACATTTAAAACAATAATACAAAATCAAATTTACACACTTCATCCCCAAAAATTATTATTTTTTAAAATCCCATTTAAAAAAATGACATTAAACAGTAATTTAAAACAGATTCTTTTTGTTGTTTCTACACTAATTCAGGGATTCAATTTAAAAATAGATTTATGATTACAAATTTTAATGTTAGGTGTGATTAATCATGATTAAGTACAAAAAAAGTGATTAATTCGTTACTTTTTTTATCGATTGGCAGAATTTTAAAATCTTTATCCTTCATTTTTTCTGTGGAACGTGAAATTAATTTCCATGCCATTACTATAAATGAGGACAGAAGTGTGTCCAAGTGTGCTAAAAGAAGTCTTATTCGTGAACGAATCGTTCTTTTGAGTCATTTTCAATGAATCGGTTGATCCAGTTCACCAAAACAGTTATGAACGATTTGTTCATGAACTTAATTGATTCTTTCGATTCTCTGACTCAATTATCCAGAAGCAGCGGTTCAACATGTTATCAATGATGATTATTACTAAATAATGACTTAAATTTTGCTATAAAGTTATCATTTGGCTTCAGAAGATTTGGAATATGGCACACAAATCATATGGACTTTAATGATGCATTTAAGCCCTTTTTGGAGCTTTAAAGCTCCAGTCCCAGTTCATGAAGAAGGAAAGGGGGAGTAAATAAAATTTTTAGGTGAACTATTCCTTTAAACACAAAGCCAAACACAATTAGAGTGAGCCAGCCAGCTTAGACGAGAGGACAGAGACAAATGACATGAGGTGCTTTAGAAAAAAAAAAAATCACTTTATCTACGAGTGGGCCGTTAGAGACAAATCCGTGCGGATTCCACGGCAACACGGTGACCGTTGCTAAAGCCAAAATCTGAGAGAGTGGGTAAATCCACTTACGAATGTCATTAACATGAGCAAAGGCAACATATGGGAGGCTCTAACGGATGATGTCATGGTCCGGGTGGTCTACAGGAGTGGAGGAATAAACAATACCGCCCATACTGGCCCCCCTCGGACCTTCACCCTCCTGAAAGCCCAGATTATTGCAGTCAATCATAATAGATTATCTTTCCACGAGAGCCTATAATCGCTTTGTGAAATCATAGCTAAATCACATGCAAGCCGAAAACATTTTTCCCGGTAAACGCTTTAGGAAAACATACTGTAGGTGAAATAACAGTCACTACTGTACATCGACACTCTCACAAACATGTGAACGCGGTGTAATAAATCTACAAATTCACACGCACCAGAGAATAGAAAAGCAATATGAGTCCACAATAATTTCCATGCGCACACGCAACCGGCGCACGCACACACACATCCTCACACACACCCACGCACTCAAACCAATATAATATCCGAGTGTCCCTGTGGGATGCTCTCAAACCTTTTAGGGCCAATGAACCTGCTATTTCAGTGGAATGGGCGTGTATTTTTTGAAAGCGCTTGTCTGCTATTAAGAGAAAAGCCTGTCATATGAATGTTACATATCTCAGGGGTCTTGTATTAACTGACTCTTCACACTTAGCTGTCTGAAACAATACCCAGGACAACTACTGACAACAAGCATGAGTGGGTCTTTGGCCGTGGGACAACTCGGATAAGACGTAAAATGCTATTGAGGTAATCAGAGCTTTACAACGAAGGCAAAAATGAATGGATGGGGGCAAACGAGGTGCAGTCAGAGCAATCATGCCTAACCCTATAACAATTTCAGGTATAGTTCTATCATTTAAACTACTATAAAAGTTTGTGAAGAGTAAGATTTTTCTTTTTACAACAAATTATTCTTTTACTCAGCAATGAAGTTGTTAAAAACAACATTTCAAATAAATTCTGTTCTTTTGAACCTTCTATTCATCAAAAAGTCATGAAAAAAGCATGACAGTTTCCACACAATGGTTTTTAACACTGATAATAATACTGTAGGATATGTTTCTTGAGCAGCAAATCAGCAAATTAGAATGGTTTCTGAAGGATCATGTGACACTAAAAATGACTGCTGAAAATGCAGTTTTGCCATCACAGGGCCATATGACAATAAAATGTATTAAAATTTAAAAAACAAAAAAAAACAAACACTTGAACAGTAGTGTAATGCACAGAACTGACCTACAGACAGGAGTTTGTCCAAGTGGTAAAACAAGTAGAACAAGCTGCACTAACAGGATCATTTGCCAAAACTGCCACAATCCCTCATCATAGTACTTAAAGTAGTGCCAGTTCAAACAGTAAACGGAATTCATTTTTAAAAGAAAAAAACATACTGGTACAATTGCCTAAGCAACGTAGACAGCGTCATGAATTGAGAGGAGATCCCTGTTAACTAGGGACAAAACTATATCAAAATCTCACAATACGATAATTGCGCAATATGAAGTCCAAGATATGATATTTATTGCGATATTAAAAAAAAAAAAAAGACAAATGAAGACTTGGGGAAAAAGTGTTTTTTTTTTTTTTTTTTTTCACATTTTAAAGTTAAATTCTTCTGTCTGATGCACTTTGAGAGCTCAAAATTCCAACCCAACCCAGAGCTCCAGCCCAAGTTCCTAAGTCAGAAAAAAAGTCAGTGAATTGACTTGTACCTAAACTTTAAAGGGGACTCAACCGTCTTTTAATTTGTGATATACTGTCTCAGTCTAAATTACATTCACACTAATGTTTTAGAAGCCAAACTAATTAGAATATAATAACAATTTTATATTATTGTTATTCATATGACAGTAATAGCCATATATATCGTAAAACAATTACAGTGTAAAATAACATTATTTTTGCTTTACACTACAGCAGGGAAATTACAATACTTCTTTCCTAATTTTTATACTTGAAAGAGATGTTTTTTAATTTGGACTGCAGTAACGTTACTCATTTAAACCACTAGCCGTCAGCAATTCAAACTGCACTTTTAACCTTTTATTTTGACAAAAAACTCCAGCTTCAGTGAAAACAGGCTTAAAAAACACATCTCACTACAAATCTAATGAAATTCTGTAATGATCTGCCAAGAAAATAAAGCCTAACTGTTGGCCGTTGCGTTCCCAAATGTGCGCAAAACTCACAGCACATGCAATTAATGTATTCATTGCATTCACTGTGAACGGAGGCTTGGAAAACTTTGGATCACAAGCTGATTGCCTGAACGAAGTGTGCGCTTTGCTTTGAAACACACAGCAAAAACAGGCTTCATTAACGATACCACAATATTGATAATATCGTTACATCCCTACTGTTAACTGCATACACTTTTGACTAATGGTTGGAAAACTTAAAACTATTAATAACCAGTGTTGGGGGTAACACATTACAAGTAACGCAAGTTACATAATCAGATTACTTTTTCAAGTAACTAGTAAAGTAACACATCACTTTTAAATTTACAAGACAATATCTGAGTTACTTTTTCAAATAAGTAACAGCAGTTACTTTGTTTTCCCACTTATTGACTGATTCACTTTAGTGTGAGAGGTATTTTACATTTTCTAAAAATAAAAGTAGGAAGTACAATATTGTAATGCATTACATTTAAAAGTAACTTTCCCCAACACTGTTAATAACACACAATTAATTCTTTAACTGGACAAATAAACCAACTGTAAACAGCCATTAATAGAAGCCAGAGAAGTTGAAGAAGAACGCAAAGAGGAGAATATACCGTAGCAGGCAGATCGAGCTCACCGTTCACGATGCACAAAATATTAATATGAATGTGTCTTTGAGGGGAACTGTCTTCAGAAAAGTTTAAATGACATTTTCTTGTTATCTTATCTCTGTATAATGCATATTAACAGAGTATTAAAAGCAGCGCTGCTTTGTGTACAGCAGGAAACGCTGTATCGCTGCTGTTCCATAACCGCCACCTGCTGTCAGAAAGTCAATTTGCACTCTCATTCAGCCCTCTCTCTCATTCTGCTGTTTCGTTTAGATGTTCTATGTAGCATAACATCACAAAGGTCAGATTTTGAAATTCTACAGTCTAATTTAGATTAAAAACTGCTCATGGTATATTTATCATGTTTGTTAAAATCCTGTTTGTTAGAATCCTAAAAAAAAAACAAAAAAAAAACATGTGCAACAGGTTTTTGGTCAAACCGCCCAGCACTACATTACAGGAACAAAGAAAAATATAATAGCAAGCATTTTAAGATTCAATAATGGCTCCTTGAGATATTAATCCCATGAAACTTGGGATTAGTTTCAGTAAAAGAATAATTGCTTAAATGGATGAAAAAGAACCTGAACAAAGTGCTATATTTCCAACAGAATGGTAGGTCTTTTGACTTTATACTTCAGGGTATTTAACTTTAGCTGAATAGTTACTCTTCAGACGTGACAGTTTCCCTGGAGCAACCTGAGGTTAAGTGTCCTGCTCAAAGGGCAAAATGGTAATAGTGTTCTCTTAATAATTGCCAGTTCACAGGTCACCTCGTCTTGGGATCAAACCTGTAAAAGAACCTCACCGCTTAGCAGCCGTGCGCACGATTATAGTACATTGTATTTTTGGATGAATCACTATGAATAACATTCACACGTTCACGAAGAAAACACATTTTACTAGTCTATGAATGGAGAATTTTAATGAGGTATTTTAAAAGCAAATTTAGCAGCAATAGTTTAAGCTTAAAAAAATAAGGTAAAGATTATTAACAAATAGCAAGTACGATACCTTGAGGGAAATAAATGATCTAAACCAAATTAACAAAAAAACGTCTAGGGGCTATTACAAAAATCACAGTACAGCACATTTCTGGTGAATTAAAAGTATAAATACTATTAAAATCTTTTCATTTTTATCACCGCACATAAACACGCTCGACCACTTAATGTACTGTGGAGCACACCAGTCAGCTTTTAATGTAATGAAGTTCTTTAAGAGTCTATGAAGTACTCAAATAATATCACACCTGTGTATTTGCACATAGTTTAAGTGGTGATATTTTAGCCTAGAAACTTTATTACCGCTACAAGGCGGCCATGAGTCACTTACAGACGTGGAGCAATTTATCACCTCACATAAGTGCTATATATCTAATAATGCCGTACAGTGAAAACAAATAATATTTCTCCCTAGTGTGCAATCGAAACCATGTTTCATCTTCTGTGCAACATCCGCCATACACTTCGTGTTGTATATTAATGTTCTTAGTTAACTTTTATGAAGTAAAATATTCAACAACTAGTTCAAGAGAGTCCGCATCCACCGTGACTCATGTATACTTAAAATCCATCCCAGAAGTTCGAAATGAGCGAGGCCGTTTCGAGTCATGCTCTAATCTCACTGTACCATGAAATGCAATTCGAAAACATCACGTGAAAAAAAAGAGAGAGCGTGAGAGGGCAAGGGAATGATAAACAGACAGATAGAGATTGCTATCAGCAAACTGAACTACAGGAGAGACAAATATGATGAAAACAGAGAAGAAGTGCATGTAAATTGGATAACACCACATCGATAGGCTCAAGTTTGGAAGGTGATATTAAAAGAAGTGGTGACCAATTACCTGCCAGCGCCCTAAAATCTTCCAGCTCATAATCTAATTGTGCTCTGTTTAGCCTAGCCCACCAGATCCTCTCAGGCATTCCCTGGAGGAGGGAAGAATAATGAAATGTACACTGCAGCCCGAGCCGGGCCCCGGCTGAGAGGAAGCTAGTGTAAACACACAGCAACCCCCTCAATCTCCCTCATATGAGCAATAAAACCAATTCTAATATGCAGTTTGGTGCATGCTTTCATTTGTTTAGCTTAGGTGCATATTATGTGGTCCAGTGGGAATAGATGCATTAGTAAGCTAAAGCAGAAGACAAAGTCTCCTTCTTGCTGTGTATCTCTCTCTGCCCGGGGCTGAACACCTCAACGCTCACTCGCTGCAGCTCTCTGCTTCCTCTTCTTGTTTCATAATTCATCTTAAACAAGAGGGGGAAAAAACAAACAAGCAGTGAAGCAACAAGAGGATGCTAAGAGCAAAGCCCATATTTCAGGGGACAGTATGTTAGGGGAAGTGGAAGAGGACAGATGAGTGTGTATGTGTCTATGTCTGTATTAAAGATGAGCCTCTGCAGTTGCATAACAGCCCAGGTGTCCAGGTACAGCTGAATGACAAAATACTAAACATTCAGTGAATAAGTGATGTAGTTCTTAATCTTAGACAGACAGATTGTTTTGGCTTGAAGCAAGTCTGGTACTCATTGCTGCTTCAAGCACACCTTTTGACCAATAAATGTCCTGAATAAAATACTGAAAATCATTTCTTGCACATAAGTTAACTTTTTGAGTTATAGAGTTTAGGGTCAGTTTGGGGTAACATAAAACATTCATTTCATTTTTAAATTACATGAATACTTCTATTCGTCGTGGCTGCAACTCATCAGAAATGTAAAAACATTTATAATGTTTATAACATTATAACATATTATAATGTTATAACAAAGAATTCTAAAAAAAAAAAACTGATTTTCTTTTTTTTTATATTAGAATTATTTCTGAAGGATCATCTGGCACAACTGGTTTCAGTATTTATTTATTTATTTTATTTATTTATTGGTACAACTGTTTTCTGCATTTATTTATTTATATATTCATTTATTTTTATTGTTTTATTTATTAATTTTAATTAAACAGAACTGTTTATTTTTGATATTAGAATGATTTCTGAAGGGTCATCTGGCACAACTGGTTTCAGTATTTACTTATTTATCTGATATTACTATTATTTCTGAAGGGTCATGTGGTACAACTGTTTTCTGCATTTATTTATTTATATATTTATTTATTTATTTATTTTTAATTAACTGTTTTCAACATTTATTTATTTATTATTTTTTTATTTCTGAAGGATCATGTGGCACAACTGTTTTCAGTATTTATTTATTAATATCTTATTTATTATATTTTATTTATTCATTTGATATCAGAATGATTTCTGAAGGAGCATGTGGTACAACTGTTTTCAGCATTTATTTATTTATTTATTGTTTTATTAATTAATTAATTTGAATTAAACAACTGTTTTCAACATTTATTCATTTTTTATGTTTTATTTTTTGATTTAGAATGATTTCTGAAGAATCATTTTGCACAACTGTTTTGAGTATTTATTTATTTATTTATATTTTATTTATTTGATATCAGAATGATTTCTGAAGGATCATGTGGTATAACTGTTTTCAGCATTTATTTATTGTTTACTATAATGATTTCTGAAGGATCATGTGGCACTGAAGACTAGAGTAATGACTGCTGAAAAGTCAGCTTTGCCATGACAGAAATAACTTACAATTTAAAATATATTTAATTATAAAACAGTTATTTAAAATTATAATAACATTTCACAATATTACTGTATTTTTGATCAAATAAATGCAGTTTGAGCACATTTTTAAAAAAAAAACCTTACCAAACATTTTTTGAAGGGATTGATGTCTTTGATTTAATAGTCCTTTTATATAGACTACTTTTAAAAGATTATTATAGTAGATCCATTTTAAAATATATATTTAAACTCCTTTAGACAGAAACAACATCACCTGACTAATATCCAAAGCTTTTATAGCATGGATGAACAGAAAACACAACATAAAAAAGGAAAATGTGTATAGACTTAGTGAACAGAATTTTCCAAGTCCAAAAAAACAGAGATACAATTTCACAGAATATACAGTTTTGTTGTTGAATATGTAGTTATCTTGCTGCTACCTGTAAATGCCTTAAAACTCTACTGACTAAATTAGTAATTGGTTCTTCCTCAAATGTGCTTATTGTATGAACTTAGTATCTTAACTCAACATAAACCAGACAGGGTGATTTAAAAAATATATATTTTGAACTTGACTTGAACTCTGTCACTTTTGTGTCAATTTTGTGCACAATATGCATCAAGTGCTCAGTAAACAGCATGCTGTCAGACACTATGTAATCCCTAGTGTGTTGTGTGCCCGGAATCAACACATACACACAAAAAGGGCAGTTCGGGCCATGTATGCAGTAATAATCAACAGAGAAAATATGCTGAAGGGGGAATATGTATGACACAATGACAGAGCTCATCATCAAGTAATCTTCTCAACGCTGACTTGTTCCCGCTCAATCTCGGTCTCTTCGCTCTCCCCGCGGGCATGCTTGAACATTCACACGAACAAAAGCACAAACATGCCAACGAAGAAATCAATTGCGGTGTGTCATCGACAGCGAAGGGATGAATACATGCACTGTACACTGATGCAGTCGGTCTGTTTATATCATCACTCTGATGTCATGTTCTTGAAATCTAGGACAGTGGTCAAGCATTTTAATCAATTTTCTATTAGAGTGACATGGTCGGTAAGAGCGTGAGCTGGGTACAGGCCCGGCCCTAAAAATAATACAGAATCTAATCTGAATTATGGTTCAAAGAGATTAGGGGTCCATAATCCCTTGAATAAACAGGGGGAAAAAAAGTGAGCATGAAAAAAAAAAAAGCTTAGGTGGGGGGGTTGAATTCCCTCCTGCGGACACCATTTGATAATAAGTCCGTGTGCAGGTCTTCTGAGATGGACAACACCATTTCATCAAAACCACGCTAATCCCTAAGCCATCCCTGTCTCTCTCTCCTCTGTGAGCCTCAGAGATCCCACCCTCCTCTCCCTTTGACCATCCATCTCTCAAAAGCCTCAAAGCAAATCTGAAAGCCAGGACTGAAAATCCAGGGCTGCAATCCAACCAAGCAGTCACAGAAAACCTGAAGCTTCAGGAGAGACCTGATAACTGGAGGAGTAAGTGAGATATTTAAAGTATTAAAGGGATAGTTCATCCAAAAATTCAGTCATTTACTCACCCTCACTGGGCCCTATGAAATCCATTTTATTTTTCCCTGAATTCAGTTTTATTTTTTCCAAATTGATCCATTTTTATTTTCCTGGATTCCCTTATGTCCCATTTAAATTTTTCTAGTTTTAATGGTTAAAATCAAACGATTAATTGCGATTAATCGCATTCAAAATAAAAGTTTTTGTTTACATAATATATGTGTGTACTGTGTATATTTATTATGTATAAACACACACAAATGCATGTATATATTTAAGAAAAATATGTTGTTTATATATTAAATATGTTTATATATAATATAAATTATATGAATATAAATATATACATGTAAATACATGTAAATATTTGTAAAATACATACTGTATGTGTGTGTGTATATATATATAATAAATATACACAGTACATATATATAGTATGTAAACAAAAACTTTCATTTCGGATGCGATTAATCGCGATTAATCGTTTGCCGGCACTAAGAAATGTAATCAAAAAGCATGTCTAAATAATTGAAATCTGTGTTTTCCATTAATTTTCTGAATTCAATTTTAATGGTTTCATTCAATTTTAACAATCAAAAGCATTTCTAATTAATTGATTTTATGAAAAAGTATTTTTCTTTTTTCAGAAATACTGTGTTGTGCATTTATATTTTTCTGGTAAATATTCATCAAAAAAATGTTTTAATAATTATTTTATTAGTAGTAGCAGTACTATCATTACATTAAGCAATATATTTCTGACACAGTTTCTTGAAGTTAAATTGGACTTGATGCTGTGAAGAACTTTAAGTTTCTGTTTGCATATGATATGATGATAGTTTTTTCTTAAAAGAAACAGTGAAAACACTCATGAAGTTCTAGAGATGTTTATGTGTTCATGTACTCATATATTAAAGCAACAGAGGCTGAAAACACCGCAAGTGACACACGTGCACTTCAGTGTGTGTGTAGTAAATTAAACTGCGTATCTCCGCCATTTATTCACACAGAGACTCGCAGAATATGCAAGTCATATTTAAATACTGTTTTTGTGGCTTAATATTCACATTAGTCCTTACTGCATTTTGATTTAGATGTACCGACCTACTTTTGATTTATTCATTCAAAATTTGGCAAATTCCGCGTCATTCCACGTTACACGGTAAATTCCAAAAATGGCAGGATTCCGAGATTACATCTGAGTTTCCACATAGGTCCAAACCTGTATGACTTTCTTTCTTATGTGGAACATAAATGAAAACATTTTGAACAATGTCTCACAGTCCATACAATGAAAGTCAGCAGTGTTCAAAATAACACTAAACCCCACTGACTTACATTGCAAGGACAAAAACAGTTAACAGAGTCTTCAAAATATAATCTTTTGTGTTCCACAGGTTTGGAAAAACATCATGGCGAATAAAAGACAATTACTGGTAAAGTCTTTTTAAGCTATGGGTGTTTAAAAAATACTATTACCAAAAAAGAGGGTGGAATAGACATAGAAATGACTAAAAGTAAGGGCGTGAATGGCATTTAATTGTCGGCAAAAAGAGGCCAGCCCAGTCTCAGCATGGGAACACAGAACATGATATAGATTTTGTGCTTCAGCTGTGAGCGGTACACCACAGGAGGCAGCTAATGTTGAGGAAGACACGTATCAAAAATGGTTAGAACATTAATAAATTATAATTTATTAAAAAAACGTTCTGCAATGGTAACATTTTTTGCACATACACATTTTCCATGGCATTTTTATGTCTATGATGATGTTTTATCTGCTATAGCTGCAACATTAATCAACAATGTCCTCTGTTTCATATATTAATCTGTCTTTTGTTCAAAATCTGTCTTTGCTGAGGCTTTTGTTTTCTGACCTTTGAATGAGTTGTGGTGAAATGCCATTCGAGCATGCATGACATCAATGACTCTTAAATCTTACAGCAGACTGCAGTCTGACGTTATTATGCTCAATGAAATCACCCAATTTATAGGCTAGTTAGTCTAGAGAATATTTTCAACATAACATTATTTCTTTTCAAACCAAACTGTGGATTTCAAAAGAAATTCCCTTATACTTCCTCCCTGGGAGGAACAGCCGATCTGAACACCTCAACTCATTTTATAATAGACCAGCATATTTAGTTTCACAGCTCCTGTGGTGGTAATTTTATTGCAAAACGTAACTTTTCTTAAGATGTTAGTTTCATCTCTCAAGTTGATAATTACTGAACACTGTAGGAAACACATTTAGGAAGAAAATGTTCAGGAATAACAGTATGTGGCATATGTTCTACTACCTTACTGTTGACTGGGTGGGCCAAGTTTCTGAATACTCAAAAGGCGTGATAAACATTTAAATAAGGTCAAGTTTTAGTTTCAGGCTGTGATGTCAGAAATGAAAGGAGTTCAAGCCGTTTTGCAGTTAAGTTTTAAGTAGATTGTTTTCTTAGGGAGGACATTTTGAGCAATGAAAGTTGAAGTATCAATTAGTTACATATGAAACCGGTACTTAAAACAGTACACACGCACACAAAACAGATTAATACTAAGCTTGAATATTTGGCACTTTGAGTGTCTTTGTGCAGTCCTTTTTCATTTTTGACAAGTCTATTTCACACATTCTGTAAACAAAACAAAACCACATTACGGATTAATAATTAGCGCTAATGTTTCCGACAAACCACCAAAACTAGACTGAAAATAGTATCATGCACACATACTCTTCTAGAAACCGAAGAAGCCTCGAGGTTCGAATTGATCAAACGAGTCAGACGACTCTTTTTATGTCCTCTGAGGTATTTAACGCTGTATCTCTGTCACGGGGTGCGACAGACACCCTTATCCAGGACGTCTCTTTGTAATTACATACGAGAGGACCGTCATTTCAACACTGCTCCCCTCACTAGATGAAAGACAGGTAAGACATAGTCATGTAATTGGCCCTCTCGTTGAGGGAAGAGGAAAAGAGAGCGGGCGGGTTTGTTTCGATATGTCCTGTTTATCCTTGTTCCCACCGTTTCTCTCTCCTACTGTCTCCAGTCGATTGCGGGTCATTATTTCCAATGTGTCTGTGCCTTCAGGACAGATCTGTAAATTGTGGCACTAAAGCGTCCAGGCCTCATTTAGGACAGATTTACGCACTCCACGCCACTGTATAACTGTCACTCAATGTAAACATGCTCACAAACAAATACGTGTTTAAACGCAGCTGTAAGCAAGCGTATGAGACGTGGGTGGACACATCCACTAACAAAGACTCGCTTTTTCCTGTCAGTCACACTTGGTAATTTAAATCAATGAAACAAAAGCTTTCTTGCACTTAATAACGAGAGCGTGTACACAGCGACATAATCGTTATTTGCTGCTGACAGCCTGCATGAAGATGCAAGCAGCAAATGACTGCGAGACTTCACATGCCGTCTTTTCTCCACTATTTCACCTTCAGTTTATTCTGGAAATAAAACAAAGGGACAAACAGGGTGTTTGGAAGGTTATAAGGGACTAGAAGAGGGTATTACAGAGATGACATCTCAAAAAAATAACATAAAATAAAATCTGTTAATACGTTTACAAAGTTTAGAATCTGTGCATGGGAATAAGTTTACCCTTACAGATCCCTGTGGAGTCTTTGTTGTGCCTAAATCCCTGTTATAGACAGATGGCAACATAAAGACCTCCACCAAAAGTATTCTCTGACCCCAGAACAGAAGTTAGCCTTTCATGCCAGTTTGTTTCTTCCACCACCTGTCTAGCCCTGAGTGACATACTGTAGGGTACAGCTCTTACACCTCTCCTGACAGACCGGAGTATACACACAAAGACTCCCTGTTAGTCTGTCCTTCCAAAAGCATCTTCTGTCAAACCTTTCTGTCCCACTGGGTGCTGGTTGTCTGCCTGTCCCGGCTTAAGTCAGCTATTAAGATTCAAGGTTCGGTAGGTTAATGTGAAAAGGCTACACTTCAGACATAAGTAAAAGGTTGGAGGTTTAGGTTAACCTTGTGCGCTGGCACAAAAGGTTAGGCTTTGGAGCTTAACTGCACTGTACCTGGCTTACAGTATAGAGACGGCTCAGATTGACGGGTTGAGACTGACTGATTTTGCAGCTATAGAAAGAATGAGAATCTTATGGAGTTCAACTGATTTCAGCTGTCTTTCATTCTGTGATAAAAGACAGACTTTCTAGGTCCTCTGCAGTGCAAGAAATCAAATTCATTTTCAAAACAGCCAGTTATTTTTTAATTTATTGTTATCAGCTGCTAGCTCGATATTTAATTATCCATGCTCATTTCCCATTTTTACACTTGCCATCATCTAACTCTACTTAAAGTTCATCTTTAAAAAACTGATAATGTAAAAGTCAGCAAATCTCATAAAAAATGTCATAATGTTGTAGTTGTAGTATCTTTAGATATTTGTTTGTTTGTTTAGCTAGCCATTAGGGATGCAACATACCTCGGTTTTTAACCACGGTTTACGGATCGGTTCAGTTCTGATAGCTTGCCACATCAGTCATCATTTTTTTTTATCATCTAATTAACAACAAAATACTCCTGTAAACCTCTGTACACTGGAAACAAATGTGGATTATTATATGTCTGCTTAATATTTCTTTCGAGAGAGGTATTATTTTTCCGATTTTTACGCAAAACAGGACTGGTTTCATTCATACTGGACGCCATCTCTAATCTCTAATTTGGATAAAGGCATCATTATCGCTGTAATTGAATAAAAACAAGATATAACTTTAAACGTTTTGAATGATGAAATGTAAGGACAATAAACACTTGTCTGCAATAATATATGATTTATCTGTGTTCTTCAAGCCATCTCAGTATTTTCAAAATGATCAAGTATGTTTAGCCATTGCTAATCGACATACAGTATAGAATATATTGTCTGCCTCATTCTATGATAAAAGCCACATCAGATCACAAAAGAAAGTTTTTTCAAACACTCAACTGATGCTGTGAAGTAAAAATAAGATATAATGTTCTATAGGTTGTGTACACACTGCCAACACACATTTATGTTCAAACAACATGTAAAAGTGAGTTTTGCATCCGATGGCCCCTTTAAGATTTGATAAAGATTACACTTGTGCAACTAAATTAATGTCTTAAAAGGTAAAACAGGAGAAATTAGTATAAACAATTAAATATGTAATATTAACTGATATTTAATATCACTCTATTACTAATGTTGTTCTGATATATCATGAATTCACTATGAAAATCAGAATGAAACACAATGGGTCTTGACAACTGTCTGGTCAAATAATAAAAAGTCCTAATGGACATTTTAAATAATGTTATTTTTATTAAGCTTTATCTCAGTCATGTCGCATACAGGCATACAAACCTCAACACTAAAAAACTAGTCTCACATACAGAAGTCTATTGGGAGGGAAGAAAACACTCTCCCACCGCTGGTCTGACAACATGATGTCAGAAATCATTCTTTAAAGAAAGTCCCACTGCTTCACTTCAACATTAATCAATCAAAGAGAAACACCCTGCCCACATCTCAGCTTTCAGATCAATAAACATCTTCACAGCCTTCATGAGTGCGATCCTGCTCCCCCTCCCCACAGACCTCAGGTCTGGCTGGGCTCTGTACGGAGCGCTCCGGAGCGGGGCGTGCAGGGGCGGCGGAGTTTAGAACGGTCGCGCGGAGAGTTAATGAAGCCACACCAGTCAGCATGGTCGTCCATCTGTTTCCATAATCCTCGTAAACATGAGCCACACTGTGATAGGGCGCTAGCCAACCCCATTGCTGTGATTTACAGACATAAGGACAGTGCTCGCTGTGAATGGCTGGATGAGCAGGAGGGGTTTGGGAAAGCGCTGGCCGTGACAGCTTTTAGTAGATGTCCCCGTAAAGCTTCGGAGTCTGCGAGTAGCGACAACCGTGCTCAGCTCACCTGCTAATCGGGGGAGAGAGGTGGAGCGGAGCTGAGTGAGCAAAAAGGTGAGAGTGAGGTCGGCCGTGCCGTCCATCTGTCCATCAGCGGGTAAGAGGCTTGGGGAACCAAAGAGGGGGCATAAGTAAAAATACAAGTGAACGCAGAAAATCCAAACATTAGATGCCAATCTAGATTAAGGTAAAGTGTCAAAGGACAGAGCGAAGCTTGTTGAGTTTGCACAAGTGAGGTGCGTGAAAACACACTTGATTGACAGGCCTTGTGAACATGGCCTTGCTGTGAACCCCAGTTAGTAGTTTATGATCCCCTCTGCTTCACTTCACTCTCCAATTTGGGCTTTCTCACTCATCCCATCACCCACAACCTGTCAGGTTCTGCTACCTTTTGCACTTTTAAACCATTTTTGTGTCTGAACTTGCTATTCTACTCCTTAACCTGCTTACTAAAAAACAAAGCACATTGTCAAGTTTTACGAGATTTGAGAATATTTTTGAACACCTAAAGTAATTTGGAGATTCATTTGGACACATTTCAGTTACTTATTTTGCTTCTTGTGTTTTGCCAAACTGCAAAACGGCTTGTACTAAACTCCTTTGATTTCTTACATCATGCTCTGACACATAAAAATATGACCTTATTTAAATGTCAGGAATGCCTTTTTGAGTATTCAGAAACTTGGTCCACCCAGTCACAGTGAGATTGAAGAAAGTATGGTCGATACTGTTATTCTTGAATATTTTCTTCCTAAATGTGTTTTTGTAATTTCATAATTTATACAGAGTTTCAGACTCATTCAAACCAGTAATTTGTCTACTATAATTTTAACTAAATCATTCTTGTGTCTGATCTTGCTATGCTACTCCTTAACCTGCTTACTAAAAAACAAAGCACATTGTCAAGTTTTACGAGATTTGAGAATATTTTTGAACACCTAAAGTGATTTGGAGTTCATTTGGATATACTTCAGTTACTCATTTTACTTATTTTGTTTTGCTAACCTGCAAAACTTATTCTGAACTCCTCTGATTTCTGACATCACAGCCTGACACAAAAATATGACCTTATTTGAATGTCAGGGATGCCTTTTTGAGTATTCAGAAACTTGGCCCACCCAGTCACAGTGAGGCAGTAGAAAGTACGGCCGATGCTGTTATTCCTGAACATTTTCTTCCTAAATGTGTTTTGCTTATTTCATAATTTATGCAGTGTTTCAGACTCATTTAAACCAATAATTTGTCTCTAACTATTCATTAAAATAAACGCATTGTAAGAGTCATTTGCTTCAGGAGAAGGCTGGTTGTGATGTATATTTTTGATTCACTAAAAAGAACTAGTTTGTACAAGTCATTTTCAGTTTTGTTTGTTTTTGCCTGCAGCCCATGAGAACGCAAAAAAGATGCATACTGTATTTTTATTGCATCACATTCAATACAGACCTCAAAATCAGTACTGGGAGTTTTCAAATGAAGACTGTGATTATCTATATTTTTGCCCAGCCCTACAAAGTCTTTAGTTCAGTGTCCTTATGCAATCAGAAGCTGATTTTATTGAAACAGACTGATTAACAAGAAGCATTTGAAACCTTTGTGCAACATGACATTTACGAGACAACTGTAACATCAAGTTGCACTGCACCTCTGCATCAGGCAATTTTACTTTTGCAAGTCCTACATTACTTTCTGTAAAACTAAAAGTACCCCACCCCTAAAAGCACGTTTCAAAGGGAATGACAGGGAGTTACAAATCCAATTTTCCTGCATTTTAAACACATTAAGCGGCTCTAGATTGGATGCCGGCCCCAGAACCAGAACCTTGTCGGTGGGAAAGCAGCACCAGACTCTGGGAGTCGTGCCAGAGGGTGTGGAAGCGGCAACAACACATACTCCATAGGGATTAAGCATCACTATTTTGCTTTTCCCAGAACAAGCCCAGCAGTCAGGGTGCAGCCAAAATCCACGACACTCATCCCAAGGGCGTTGACTGTGGAACCAGGCCTCTTGGACTAGACATGACCTGCTTTAGATGAGTAAAGAGTGCCTTTCATTGGAATCACATGTGTAAAGGTCAAACACTACGCAACAGCTCCAGTGCTTAAAACATTTACTGCATTGCTTTCACTGTGAACCTCTATTTGAAACCTCTAAAGTGAATATGTTTATTAACATTTATACACTCCTTGAGTGTTAAACACTCTCATTTCCCGGTCAGGCAGAGTCAGGGCTGCTCCATTACAAAAGCACATTGTGTGTGGCCTTCTACATCTGGCACAAAGAAAACTAAAGCGACGCCACAAGAGGACATTACTCTTTGGTCACACACCATCAGACTGCCTTTACCGGCACGCCACACACACAGGGGACGTTTCGTTCCAGCACTTCGACATTGAAAACCAGCCGCTGAGCAAGCATGTGTGTGTTCCCGGGTAAGACATGCCACATCCCTCCCAAGAGGCCCCCTGTAGCATGCAACCCATGGCAGGACCCTAATAAAACCCCCCAGAGATCCTCAGCTCCCCATATTCCTCAACCCCTGGGGCAGATGGGAGTCTTAATAGGCGTTAAACTCAGAGAGATAGGATTCTCCACACAGCCTTTCGAAAAGGGAACTCCACAAACCCCCAACACAATAAAGCAGCCAGAAAGAATGAGAGCACATAAGGGAGTGCGCAAACACGAGTGGATAGGAGATGAATGAACTGCTAAAAAGAACAAGAGAAAGCTGTTCGACAACAAAAACAATGAAATATTGGAAAGAGATGCTAGAAAACCATACCGACACACTTGGGCATAAACCACAGATTGGCTGAAGTCTAATCTTTAAGCATGGACTGGGCTGAACTTCCTTTGAAGGCTAAGAAGATGAGGGAAATCTCCATGGCCTCAGAAAGTCTCCCTTTCAAGGCAGGAAGCACAAAGGCAGGTGGACCGCAGGAGACCTATTCACGTGGCCCTGGCACCACCGCTTCCAGACCCCTGCCGAAAGGAATCTGACATGCTACCCAAACCCCCACTGGCACCATCAGGGGGTCTGAACTGAAGGCTCTTCACTCCTGATTTTTATAACTCTTTTAACTTTCACATATTACTTTCAAGATCCTGATGCAAGGCCAGTCAGACTCAGAAGAGAAGCTTAGAGAGCAAAAAAGACCAACTTTACAAGTCACATCCATCTATCAATCAAAATGAGAAGTATCATTTCTCTAGCCAGCACAACTCAAAGCAGAGCCTTTGACAGACTGAGAGTGAGCGACTGATGCTCCTAGATGTCTGTCATGCAGTTGGTTTGGAATGGATGCTACTGTATGTAGCAATCGCTGGACCTTGCCAGACACAGCAGCCTGGGGAAAGGCTGTCCGCCAAAGACACTGTTGGCTTGGCATGAGCCTTGGCTGCAGGTCTGGCTCATTGTGAAATATTCAGGCATTTCCTAGAAGGGAAGTGTGAAGCTCTGAGTCTGAGGCTGGCGCTAACAAGAAGAAAAGATGAAAGACTTGGTTATACGTACAGTAAAGCCCTTCGAATTGCAACTCAAACATGTCATTGTTCGTGAGGACTGAATAAGAAGTGTGACTGTGAATGGAAAGCCGAGACAGGAAACGCAAACATCCACCGTCAGTCACTCTCTCGCTGCCTAAAGGAGTTGCAAGTTACGCTGACCCCTCCTCCTCCTCGCCCTTCACCCCACAAACACCCCACACACGGTGGCAGAAAAGAGCCCCATTCAGTTCTCTATTCAACCCCGGCACAAAGCCACCCCACCGAGTCATTCTTCTGCGGACCCTGTCGCTCTCCGCCCCTCCGACCCACCACCACCACCCAGCTGCCGTAAACCCGGGTGGGGTGAAGAGTCTCCCTCTCTTGTATTCTCATTCAACTATCCACTCCTCGCTTTGACTTCATTAAAGTCTCTTTTTTTTGCTTTCCCATCATCCACCCATCACTATACACACAGTGTTCCCCCTCAACAGATTCTCTGTTCTCCTTGCTCATGTATCCTTGAAGTCAGTTTTTTCTGCAACTACTGCAAGTCTAACAAGTACTTTGAAATATCAGCTGTTTGTTACTGCAAAATACACCCAGACAGGATGATCGGGACTCTGACTTTAAGTTAAAGAGGTATATTTTATGCAAAAATTATGCCTGACATCCCTTCTGAAAATTAACCCTGCTTTTATTACAAATTCAAACATGGTTACTGTAGTTAAACTACAAAATTAACCATGCTTTTGCTACACTACACTACACAAAAATGCTGGGTTCAGCCCATTGGGTCATTTTATTGGGTTGTTTTTAATATTTTTACCCAGGTGCTGGGTTATTTTAACTTGTTGGGTTATTTTTTTATACCCGAACCACTGGGTTAAGCCTGTCTCTGACGAAACAACCCAGCTGCTGAGTTACAGTAAGAGCGCAGGATTTTTGAGTCTTCTACAGGAGAGAGTGGTTCTCAGCACCACCGTTTTGGTGGCAAAAAGTTTGTATACATTTTATTTCATTTGTAAAGTCTTTACTGTGCTGTAGATTATGTTATTTCATGTAACGCAACATACAAGGATGAGATGTCAGTCAGCTGCGTCAGCAGCGGTCACTTTGCATGATGGAAATGCCTTTTGCCTTGCATTAAATAAATGGATTTTATATGTTAAAGTTCTGAGTTTAATTTAATTTGATGTTAAAATATGTTCTCTAATGTCAGTACTATTTGTTTATGGGCATGTTTTAAAGTCAGTCACGGCATCTTTCAGCTACAAGAAAAATGCAAGGCCGTGGTCTGAAGTTCGCAGTTAACCCCGAGAACAGCAGCCCTTCCCTGGCTCCGATTTCAACAACACACCAGCACGGGAATTAGTTCTATTTTGGTAAAGTGATCGGAGGGAACGGTTAAATACACTAAAATTAAAATGCTACTTTTAAATGTTACATTTTGTATTTCTAAAATGCTTGTTAAACAAATTTAAATGTAACAATAGTTGACTTGAATAAAATAACCCAGCATGTCTGTCCAATATTTACCTAACGTCAGGTTGCCAAATAACCCAAGTTGGGTTGTTTTTAACCCAGCATCTTTTAGAGTGTACACTAATCATGGTATTTGTAGTAGAACTGTGGCAATCAATACACTGTTACTATAATAAAACCATGGTTAATTTTCGCAAGGGAGTGCAATGCTTAATTGTAAGACGACTTACCAAATAAATGAATAAACAAATACACACAATATTAAGTATTGATTTGAGCTGAAATTAATTATTAACTTAAGAATAAAGCATAGTCCATTATGAAGTAGAAAACAATCAGCCTAGCAGCAATATGAACACTACAAGAAAATTCAATTGCATATTTATTATTAATCTGCAATCAATTTTTATATGGACTAGTTAGCCAAAATAGCTTCTTTCTCCATTTCAAATTCTCTCTTATTCAGCTTATTGTGTCTCTCACCAGTTTTTATAAGCAATATTTTCTACTTCTTTTCATTTTCTACCAAAGAATTTATGCTCACCATATATATGCTAAAAGTTTGCCAAAGTTATTTTTACTATAGTCAGCTATTCCAGCATTAAAAGATAGCAACAATGGAAGACATGAAAGTAGGATGCTATGTTCTATGAACAACAGTGAAATGAATAATTGAATCATCATTATACATAACTACAAAACCGCTGAATGCAACAACTGACCAATCAGAATCAAGTATAACAGAGAGCCGTGCAATAAATCTTTTTAACCTAGTGTCCTCTTCCTTCCTCTCACACACACTCTCTTTCCTGTTTGTTCCAGATTTATGACGGTGTACATGCTCAGTATTGGCAAAGCATTAAAAATGTCCACCATTAATACAGAGAGCTCCAGGCATCGATAAGAACCTTAATAAAAACATCTCCACTCAACGATCTGCTCATCACTCGCTCGTCTCTGTCGCTGTCCCTCACTCTCCCTCCTTCTCTCACCCCGTCGCTGTCTTCTTCTCTCAGACTGTGCCAGGGACTTAATGATGCTTGAATGCCAATGCTTCTGACTCCTGACTTTTCACTCTCACTCTCTTTTTTTAATAAAGTCTATTTAAAAGGCAATCCCTGGGCTCCATCTATCTCAATACATCTCTCTAAGATATAATTCTCAGGCTCAGGCTTTTCCACTATCTCTACCATTTACTCTTAAGTACTAGATGAACATAACTGCACTTCATGCTTCATACACATATCCACATACACTCAAGGGTCATTCTGTGTACTAGAAACACAAATTTAATACAAAACTTGCATATATTGGGAGTGGAAATGGTTTCATTTTTTCATTGTTGATCTATCTCCATTTGCATCAAATGGATGATTATACATTGTTTTTTCAAGTTAAAAAATACAAATATAGAAATTCTGACCAACACATAAGCTAATAATTAGACTCGCTTTTCTCTACAGACCCAGGCCTACAATTAAGATTGCATTGTCTTTGTTTTTTAAAGATTAACTTTAAGTAAGAATGGCAAAGTTTATCAAATACTACTGTCACATATATTTAAGTTTGCAGTTGGTTAATTGTTTTTTTTTTGAAAGAAGCCTCTTTTTCACACAAAGGCTGCATAATAATAAACATATTACTGTGAAATATGAAATATTAATACCATGTAAAATAACGGTTTTCTATTTTTTTTTATTTGTTTTGTAACATTGTAAATGCCTTTATTGTCAACAAAATAAAAGTTCACTAAAAACAGTAAAAGTATGAATAGTAGTGTACATCAAATGATAACTGATATATACAAAAATTAATAAATAATCTGACAATTCAGCATGTAATTTAGCCAGGCACTAATGAAGTGCTACTAACAACCCTCAACAAGTATCTGTACTGCCACTCTCACACCTGCCTGCTCAGACGACACATGTCCAGCACCACTTCAGAAATCCATTGCATCATAAACAGATCACACACACCACCATAAACTGCTTTAAAATATTAAAGAGGGCCACTTTACAGTGATGAATAATACAGTATGGGGGTGAGTGGAAAACCAGCGATCTCCTCCAGTGCCCTCTCCTCACCCCTCTCTCTGCCTCCCACAGCGGCCATAAAGCTAATGCACACCACAAGACTGGCGGTTCAGATCTCTGCCAGACCTCTCACCGATCCATGCATTCCTTCCTTCACATTTCCCTTCCTCTAGACCTAATTACAAGTCTTACTGACTCTCTTCCTACCTCAGTTTTCTTCTCTTTGCCTTTTGTAGATTTTGCATTCATAACTACATTTCACAATGTGAATCTTACAATTCACAGCAAGCAAACTCAACCACAGTTGACCTATTCTCAGAGATAACCAATTATCCCCCCACGCCCTGAACTACCGGCGGAGAATTCCGGCAGCCTTGACTGGGAGGATCCGACATGCTATGCTCTCTGAACATGATGGGCAATCAAGAGGACACCTCCCTACTCCATCTTGACCTTAGGCCCTTCAGCTTGACCTACACCCGCCCACATTTCCAACAGCGGAGCTGGTCACTAGGCCTGAACTTAATCCTCTTGAAACTGTCTAAACAATACGACTCAAAAGTTCTCGAGTGTGTCTTCTCCAACTCCTAAAACACGCACCCGTGCGTGCAAATCCAGACAGTGCGACTCCATTACGTACACAACAGCACACGGCTGCCGCCTCGATCCAGCTCAAGCGTGTATACAGGGATGTTCTGCCAAACAAACACTCATGCATATACACACACATGCAGACAAACAGGGAGGAGAAAAGCTGATGGGGCAAAGGAGCCAGAAGTGGGTTCCTGGCAGTCTGGGTAATTAATGTGTATGTCAACACTGAGAGAGCTGTACCATACAGGAAATCTGAGCTCAGCACATCCACAATACAGACAGACAGGAGGGGGAGAGGAAGAATACAGGAATGGACAGAATGAAAGAGAAGATAAACGTTATCCATCTTGACTCTGATGTTTTATGGATGATATGAAATATGTGCTGGCATCTCTGTCTCAACAAGAGACAGGCTTGGAGTACTACTGTCTGTAAAATCTAGATGGTTCATGTATACCGGAGGAGTTTCTCACATACTGTATACCTTGACCGGGGCAAGTTGTCACATTTTTTTTTTTTAAATACAGTGAATTATTTTTAGAGTGGGATCATCTAGTTACTTTTTGTATAATTCCTGACTACAAAAAAAAAACTACTGAATCTTTCTGTTTTTGCCCAGGGAAAAAAAACAAGACACAGTTTGCTAAGCACACATCCAATAACAGGGCATGTTATCTCACTACAGTATGTTGTTTTCACAACGGTCTAATACAAGCTGTTCAGCAAATTTTTAACAGGAAATCAACTATAAACTGCAAAAAACTACAAGCTATTGCACAAAAATATTAAGCCAGTTTGACCAATTTATAACATTTAAAACATGTGACAACCCAAAAAATATTGTCAAAACATAGTTTTCACCTTTTCAGTTAAAAGTTACAACATTTGTAGTTCTTTTATTTAGACAACTTCCCTGTATGACAACCAGCCCCAATCTTGTCTATATCAAAACCCTGAGGTCGAAAGAGGCATGTTTTCTACAATGGTCTCTGCTGCAGGTAGATCATTAAGGACAAGGACACTTAAACTGCAGTTCACATCCGTCTCCAAATCTGAAGTTAAATCAACCTGTCCTTTCTCCGTCCGATTTCTCTTTCCCATTGGAAAACCAATCAGCTAAACTCTTTGAATGTGCACTTCTATGTCAATCTGATTACATATCTGGCCAGAGCGCGGACAGGGAGAGAGATTTCTTTGACGCTTCATTGCTTCCCGTCACTTCTAAGGTCAGACAGAAGGTAGGCTAGCCTTCATGCAGAAACAATAACACATCACAACATGATCTACTCATGAATATTTCTCCTTTGTATGGTAAATAATATCCAGAACTTGTCAAATATGTCAGCGAATGGTTTGGTTTATTTATATTAGATCATTTTCAGAGGAATTTCGAACTTGCTGCATAATCACTGCTGCCAATTCAAAATTCTCCAAATTCTTCTATACAAAGTCCATAAACAGCATGAACTTGCAAAATACATCACTGCTTACAAACGAAAACCAAATTAAGCTGCTCTCAGTAAAATTCATTACCCAACACAATTAAGCTTTAAAAACATCTTCAGAGGAACTTCTACCACCACTTAATCAAGAGCATGTGCTAAACGTAACCCTAAACTACATCAATCGGAAAAGTAAAACAACGGAGAGGAAGAGATTTTAAAGCAGCACGCTTTAATTCAGAATTCACTATCTCTGCTTTCCCTCAGATGTTGTTTCCTTTTTTACGTGGTTTATTTTTTTCTGTCTTTCAGGAGCCAGGAAGGCATTGAGCTAAACCTTAATTACTCCAAGAACACCAGGGGTTCTGCTTTTTATCCGCTGCTTGGAAGCTCAGCATGGCAAGCAGAAAGAGAGGAGATCAACAGAATATTCCTCTCTGAAGGCAGAGAGAGAGAGAGAAATGAGCGCACATGCAGCAGTCACATCCCTTCATCTGGTTCTTAGTTACCTATTACACTGCTTTACTAGATAGATAGATAGATAGATAGATAGATAGATAGATAGATAGATAGAGCACAGGGTTTAATATTTAAAATGAACAGTGCCATCTGTTATATTTCAGAGATAATGCATGGAGACATTAAGGAAAGTGGATCAACAAAAACATTATTCAATACATTTTCCCCATAATCCCTCTATTAATGCTTCAGTCTCTTACAAAAGGTTGTAGGAGCTTCTATGCAATTAAAAAAATAGGCCAGAAACAGCAAAGTAGCTTTCTTTATAAAGGACTCATGAGTCATCTTCTTATTTCTATAAAAAAGGCTTGATATTCTTGATAGTCGACAAATGTTGAGAAACACAAATCCTGCTTAACGACCTCATTATCACTAAACTTATCTGTGTTTTGGGTGTGTATATGTGAGTGTGAGTGCTTAGAAAACCCACTCCTGCTCTCCCGAGTTTCAGATCGAAAGTATAAGGAACTGTTTTATTATTAATATGTACATTATTCATATTAATATAATAATAGCTCGTACCTGCATGGATCACAAAGGTTGCGCAGAGTAGAACTAAACCGAGCAGGGAGGCGGGAGACTGGTCGCGGTGTATCCACGCTGAGAGCATCTTCACCCGGTCACGCTACTGCCAAATGCCCCCCAGGTGCTCTCGCTCCAGTCGGCTGAAGTCTCGCTGAATCCTCTGCGAAGGATACTTCAAGTAGTGTGAAACGTGGAGGCGGGTTCCTCCTTAAACTTCACAAACTTACAAAAAGGTTTGCAACAAAACCTATTTCCCCAAATCAGGACGCGACAATTTTTTTTTTAATTATAGTTACAAAAATGTTCAGTCAGGCACACTGCAGTCCCCGTCCGTAGTGAAACACAAAATAGCCAACAACCTGCGTAAAGTTCATCTCATTCACAACTCCACTGAACGAGCGAACGCCTTTTTCTCTGGTACTCTTTGACAACAACTGAATTTTCCGCGAACGAATCGAAAACAAAAGTACTTGACAGCTTTATTCCTGTTGGGGCGAGTAGAAAAAGTTGTCCTTAAGCGTTAAATATAATGCCATAATTGTGAGGTCTCCGCTGTTATCTGTGGAGCGCCATAGTCCTGACGCTGCCGCTCGTCTGTGTCTCGAGTACTGAGTGTAAACACACGAACACGGGTATGAAGCGCAAGCCTCCAGACTCTCATCTCCCATCAGCCAATCATCAACACTCACACTCACAGACCCACACTGAGCACTGGCGAGCAGAGACGCGAATAGAGATGTGAATGGAAACACGGAAAGCCTGGACACGGATTCGGGAATTCACGGGGAGGAAAAATATTAATTTTGTATATATTTTTGTAATTACAGTTAAATAAAAATGACTTTGTAATTTTACAAGAAATCGTATTATTATTGTTGTTGTTGTTTTTGTTGTTGTTGTTGTTTAAATTGCCTGTATTTTAACCATATAATTAAAATCATTTTTTGGTTATTTATTTAGCCATTTGTCTGATGAATGATAGGTGCGTTCTTTTAGGCATCGCCATGTAATTAACCATCTTTATATTTTATCTTTTATAATTATGATTAATTAAGGGTGGTTTGGATGAAGGGTGTTTAATGTTTTAGTATTAGTAACACAATCACAACTTACAGTCTGCCTCCCAGAAAGAACGTGTTTTCGGGAACACCGCAAGAGGGCGACAGTTTCTACATGTGCTTTTGAGTCATTCCAGATGCTGAATATGGTCTGATTGTCCAGTGTCCATTTGGTTTCATTGTTACCCTTAAGAGAGCTGCAGTCAGAGCTCTCAGGTTTTGGTTGTGTAAGCAGGAACTAAAATCTAAACGGGTTATTCAAATTGCAGTCTGCTTACCACAGGAAGCTGAATCTTTTGTAATGCAGATGGAGGAGGACCATCTAAAGGAGTCTGGAAAGGGCAGCAGTTCCCGATCTGTAGGTATTGCTAAAGCAGAGAGGGAATACGCTCTGTAAACAACAATTTAATTGTTATTTAATGAGAGTTTATACTGATGTTAAAAAGTTTAAATGTTTGCTCAACAAAAAAAAAAAATTCTGACATGGTTCACAGGTGCAGCATTACAGCGTATACTTTTTCTCCCCAAATATCAGCTAGGTGCAATTCTTAAATTTTTTAATATGCTCTATTTACACCTGCTAAAGCAGCTAATAGAAAGAAAGAAGTAGAAAAAATACATCCTGTGAAGACATGCTAAAAATGGTGGTTATAAAAAGACACTGTCAGACAATATTCATGCTAAAATGACTGTGTTTGCCAGTCTTTAACACAAATCTGACATTGAAAGCTCATTATCCCTGTAGACTAGTGATGATTCCGCTCATCTTGCCCTCCTCTGTTTCGTGGAACATGGATGTGTTTCAAAATTCAGTTTTGCCGGGTCATAAAATACAATAAATTAGATTTGACAAGCACTAAAAGAGTGAATGATAACAAGAATAGTTAACGCAGAAATTAAGATTTGCTAAAAATGTATTGACCCCGAGGCCATCCAGGTTGAAGATGAACAATCATGGGAATAATGGCGTTATAAATAAACGGCGTTACTAACTGCATTACTTTTTTCAGTAACGAGTAATCAAACGAATTACTGTTTCCCCTGTTACAACGCCGTTACCGTTACTGACAATAAAATGTGGCCTTACTATAATTTTCAAGGTAAATTCTGGTTTATTCCTCTCAGCGTATCTTATTCCATAACTTCCAGAACTTGATGAATGTTCACGTTGTGTTTACGGAGGTGATGTGGGCGTTTACCTACATGTCCACGCGTTTAACGTGGATGTTTAAAATTTGAAAAGCGGAGCCGTTTGTGGGCGTGATTAGATTAGAGATGAGTTTAAACGGGAAAAATTGGAGCTGGCGTTGGTATCATACTGATTAGTTTATCAGAGAATATTTGATGTGACTTCATTTAAAGCTTTCTATACATACATCTCTCATGTCTGTGAAGAACGTATTTGCGGAGCTTCAGGTTGATTTATTATTTTGTAGTCATCATACAATGTGTTATTTATTTACCATATTTAATATTGGGGGCATCCAAGTTATTTGATTTTTTTTTTTTTAAGTAACAAAATAGTTACTTTCCCTGGTAACTATTCCCTGTAACTAATCCACATAACTCCAGACCACCAGTTAATATCTTGTGAAGTAAAAAGTTGTGGCGATAAGACGTTTGACTAAAATGCGAGTTCTCTATCAATGATAATGCTTTTTCTCACGAATAAGTCATCTCGTCTGAATCATAAGAGAAACTTGCACCTTTTACGAGTAAAAACACACAGACAGTGGATTTGTTTTGTTTTTTACTGCTGGAGGAAGTGTTATTATGGATTATGGAATCATATTTTGTTCAGTAGCAACGGTTACAGTTAAAAGTTAAATTGCCTTAATGATGGATTTGTTTCTCACAAGCACGCAGCTTTCCACTTTCAACAAGACGTTAATTGATGGACTGGAGTCATGTGGATTACTTATGGATTGTGATATTTTTATGTTTGAAATTTCTCCAAATCTATTCTAATGAAGAAACAAACTATCTACATCTTGGATGGCCTGAGGGTGAGTATACTGTACATTTTAAGCAAATTTTCATTTTTGGGTGAACTACTGCTTTAATATTTCTGTTCAAGAATAAATTAATAATGATAACAGATTTGTAAGCATGGACATACAGAATGATTCTGCTGCATCTTTAATTCAATCCATAAGATGTTGCCACTAGCTGAGTAAACTGTCATAACGATTTGATCCTCTGCCAGTGTCATCATCTCCGATAAGTTTGCAGCCTACTAATGGAACAGGGTTTGCTTTCATTACTTCTCATGCATATCTCACACACATCTTCAGCTACTGGGCAGATGGCAATTGCGATAAGATTTGCAGTGCTTCAGACTGAATAATGTTGAGATTAATTGGAAATGTAACTCACGATGAGCCGTGTAACAGGGAGGTGAGAGAAAGTAAGGAGTGAGAGCGTTATAAGTGAGAGTGATGGAAGTGTGGGGGTAAAGAGGATGAATAATGGAAGATGATGCTGCTCATTTAAGAGAGACAATGAGAACATGCACATGCTATTATAGTCATTATAAGAAAGATGCTTAAATAAATGTCTAGCACTGCTCACATTAAAAATCAATTTTTGATACAACTTGTCCCTTAAATTCATGAAGGAAAACCCTAAAAATAGTCTGTAAGTAATAGAGTGGGATAACAGAAAATTATTTTCAGGAATTATCGAGCTGACCCAAACCACAGACTAATTATCCCTGCTGCGCCAGAAAGGAAGTCATGCCATAGATTTCAAGTAAGATATGTTTGCTTCTTCTGATCATACTATTAAGCTTGATTAGGATGGTACCATCCATGTTCTCATGTAACACCATCATGCTCCCATGACAGTATTACATTACAGCTGTGGGCTCTATGTATGAATGTATAATGTAAATGTATATAATAAATGTATATAATCTTTAGACCATTAAATAGTGTTATTTTTAAAAACATTTTTGTTTGGGGAAAAAAGTATCATGATAGGGAAATTGTTTGTTTTCACCTCATTTGTGTGTGTGCTTCAGGTTTTGTGGTAAATGTCCCCATAAAGAAAGTAAAACCTTCCCACATAAAGGGAATAATGTTTTAATTAAAATATAAAAATGCAAAAATGGGTTACATTTTAACGTAGGTGTAGGGTTAGTGTATAGACAATAAATAGACAATAATTAGTTCAATATTAAACATTTAGTTCCCACAAGGATTGTAAAACTTGACCCGACCTGGACTCTGAAAACCTTACAGTGGTCCCCATGAGGAAAATGACTAAGTAACATTTTAATTAAAATCTAAAAATGCACAAAAAGTCTCTGTAGGTTAGATATAAGGGTAGGCAGGTGTTATAACATATAAAAACACATAGAGCTCAGTGTGATAACAAGGAAAAGGTCCTATAATAATGTGTGCATGGTTATCAGTATGGGTTGTGACGATTCCATTCTGAGTTCACCTGTCCCGCCTTGTTTTAATCCCCAGGTACACCTGGGCTTGTGGGCCGCAGGGGCTTTTAGCAGATTGCATGGGCCAAGACTATTACTCTGATTGTTGCCCTAGAAACTCAGCTCTCCTGCAGGGGTATGGGGAAAAGCTAATGAAATTAAAGGTGCCACAACAATTGGGAAAAATGAGAAATTTCTGTTCACATGCTCCTTTGAACCCTTCCATCAGCTGCATGCTGAAATGTAGGAGTTGGCCTTAAGCTAGCAAAGTAAAAAAGCATGGCAGAGAGGTCAGGCAGAGGTTTCCATGAGTCTTTACCTTCTGACTTTTCAATTTCAGAAGCCCCTGCTTGTAATATGTGGAAATGTGGACTGCTAGCATCATTAATGAGGAATACACTAGCAAGTACACAACGGGTTTGGAAAAATTCGTTTTTTATGTATGTATTTAAAAGAAGTCTTTTATGCTCACTAAGATTGCATTTGTGGTTTTAAAATACAGTAATGAAACTTTGTGACAACAAAGCAGAATTTTCAGCAGCCATTATTCCAAATTTCAGTCACATGATCCTTCAGAAATCATTCACTGATTTGGTGCTCAATTATTATAAATTATTACTGGTACTCAATTTATTAATAATGGTTCTTATTCATGGCTTTTTTTTTTTTGTTTTGTTTTGTTTTTGATGAATACAAAGTTCAGTGAATAGCAATTATTTGAAATAGAAATCTTTTGTGATTATAAATGTATATCTATCTATCTATTTATAAATATAGCTTATATAAGAAGTCTCTTATGATCATCAAGGCTGCATTTATTTTTTTCAAAATACAGTAATAAAACAGTAACATTCTAAAATATTATTTGAATGCTTTCTGTTTGAATATTGTTTTTTATATTGTTATAAATTATTTATTTTAATTTATGTATAAATTATTATTGGTACTTAATTTATTAATAATGGTTCTTGTTCATGGCTTTTTGATTGTTTATTTATTTATTTGATGAATAGAAAGTTCAGTGAACAGCATTTATTTGAAATTGAAATCTTTTCTGATTATAAAATGTCTTTATTGTCACTTTTGATCAATTTAATGCTTCCTTTCTGACAAAAAAAACCTATTAATTACTATTCGTTTGTTATATATGTGTTATATATGTGTATGTGTTATATATGCATATAAATTACGCTTTTGAATAAATTACATTTTAAAATGCGCTCAAAAAGAAAACAGTTCTTCTAAATTGTAATAATATTTCTGGTTTTACTGCACTGATTAAATATAGCCTTGGTAGCAGAAGAGACTTCTTTCAAAAACATTAAAATCTTAAATTGTTTTGAATATTTAACATTAGTGTAGATGTTCTACAAGCTAAAAAAACACACAAAACTCATATTTTCATACCATAATTTTATAGCAGTAAAACAAAGAGACAAGACAAATTAATTCAACATTTCCTGCTCTCAAATAGCTTCCAAAACCCTGGCATATATCATATTCCTGTCGATGAGCAATGCGGGTAAACAGAATTTAATCGGAAATGCATGTTTTTGTTTGTAATTACATGCTGACAGAGCGAAGCACAATACCTTTCAGAGCTGTCAGTTGCACTGAAGACCTACAGTATTCCACACAAAATGCAGGTTTGCCACTAAATAGCAGGTTATTTTTATATGTGAGGAGATTCATCTTAAATTGTTTTCCAAGGTAAACAGATCCATTCAGTACAGGAATGAGTCAGCGCTCTGTGAAATAGCTGGGTCCTGGTTGATGCTTACACATTGTGGCATTTAGAGCACATAAAAGCAGCGCAGATCTGAGTAATCCAGTGCTCACATCTCACTGTCACCTGGGTAAATACCTGAGCACCAAATATGAGATTTGAGAAGACAGAACAGTCTGCTGAGAAGAAGGCCTCGGCATCTGGCAGCTGAGTTAAATGTGAAGAGGACTCGCTTACAATATTTATTTCTTCCAAATAAACAAATATTCAAGAGAGAAACACGAAGGGAAACGTCGTTTGAATTATATATTTGCTTATTCATAATTGAGTTTTAAAAGTAGTAGTACTAGCTATCTGTTGTGCCTATGATTGCCATAGAAACAGATTAGTTCAATTAAATATTCTTGTTTCTTCAAGTATCCACACAATTGATCGCCATGGAAACATATTTGTTCCATTAAACAATCTAGATTGAAGTATCCACACAATTACTCCATGTTTGCAGCAACCAGACAACAAAACTGATTTGGAGTAAGTGGCAGTACAAGATTAGGCTCTATTGAGCCTGTGTTTCTTTCCCCAGCGTACCAAGTTCACATCTGTGCGTCTTCTCCTCTCTTTCTCTGCTCATTTATTTAGTTTGTCCTCCTCACACATTGAGCTCACGCATAATGCGCTGAGAACGAGTGAAGCAAATGAGTCTCATTGGGGAGATGTAAGTTGATTTATCCAAATCAAGAATAAATTTGCACTATTTTTACGTGTGTACATGCATGTGTGTGTGTCCTTTTGATGAAGGCTAAATGCTTAATTAAATAGCATTTGCCTTCATAAAGGCCTTTGGGAACATGGCCTATAAACGCTAAAAGTACAAATGTCAACATATATATTAGTCAGTAATGTGGTTTAAATCCACAACATAGCATATACATGAGGCAATGGTATTATTTAGTCTATTTTCATACCTTGTAGAACTTGTGTGGTATGATAAAATACACCACTGTTCAACAAATAGCTCAATTCATTATAAATATTTATTAAAATAAACAATTTATCATCATTTTTGTTCTATTCTATTCTATTTTCACCAATATAGTTTAGTAATCTAACTACAGGTTGCCAACCAATGTTTCTTATTGGCACATATTATGGAATAAACAGTTAAATAAATTGTTAGTAAATATATAAAACATTATTATAATGGGGTGATGTCAGTGCCCTAAACGATGTTATAATGGACGATTTCTCATCCAGAGATGAAGAATCGAATGATGAAGTTACTAAAGAGGAGGAGTCAGATGACAGTCTGTTAAATGCCCAGTGTGCAAACAGTTGCGCTCCGCAATAAAGGCCTCCTGCAGTGAATTGGTGAGTTTTTGTAAGAATAATATCCATATTTAAAACGTAAGAATCACTTTTAATCTAGCTTGCACTAACAGCTGTACACGGAATTTACAAGGGGCGTGGCAGTACTGAAACACCATCTAACCGCTGTCCGCCAATCGCAATGCAGTGGGACAGCTAACCAATTACAACACATTTAGTTTTTCGGAAGGCGGGCCTTTATTAAAGCCGGAACTAATCAAGCCAAAACAATACCCATTCCTGTCTTAGGACATTTTTGAGGAACTTTTTTGATCCACTTCAAGTGTTGACTACTGTATATATTCACCAATAGGATAGTTCAGTATTCTAACTGCAGTTTGCCAACCTGTGTTTTTGATTGTCACATTAATATAGAATAGACAGTTGAATGAATTATTAATAAAAATATAAATATTTATAATTACGATAATTTGTGTATGTTTTCATGTGTTTTTTCCTCTTGTACCATATTGACTGTACATTGGTGTAGATTGTTCTGTATTGCCTTCCTAGTGTAGAGCCTATATTCGATTCAATTCTATTCTATTCTATTCTATTCTATTCTATTCTATTCTATTCTCACCAATAGTGTAGTTGAGTATTCTGACTACTGTGTTTCATAGTGTGGGTTGTTCAGTATTGCTCTTGCAGAGCCTCTATTCTATTCTATTCTATTCTTCTATTCTATTCTACTCTATTTTATATTCACCAATAGTATTCTAACTGCAGGTTGCCAACCAGTGTTTCTTACTGGCAAATTAGTGTAGAATAAACAGTTAAATGAATTATTAATAATTATATAAAACATTATTACAATGAATTATAATTTGTGTGTTTTTTCCCTCTTGTACCATTTTATATGACAGTATATTAATTTGAGTCTCTATTCTATTCTATTCTATTCTATTCTATTCTATTCTATTCTATTCTATATTCACCAATGATAGTTAAGTATTCTAACTGCAGGTTGCCAATCAATGAGTCTACTTGGCGCATTAATATCGAACGTGCGTTCACGGGTTGTGATAAACAGATTTAAATGAGTCTAAAATATCCACTTAATCAAACGTCAGCTTAGCAGAAATGACTAATGAATTTACATTTTAGAATTAAGTGGAACATTCACTATGGGAACAGTGGATAAGCAGCCATAGCAACCATAGGGGGAAAAATACATATTGTATGATTTTGAAAGCGTCAGGAGTTTACTAAGAATGTATTCTTATATGTAAGTATGTGTGTGTGCACTGGAATTAATGAGCATGGGCCGAGGAAATGCCACCTACTGGCATTTTACACAAACAATCTCTGGTTTGGTGAGGAATCGGGGAAACGCCCGAGGGCAAAAACATGTCTTTTGCTGTTCTCTCTTATTCCCTCCATCATCCTTCACTCCATCTCTCCTGGACCACCTCACTAATGATCGCTCAGAGTCTGGGACCCAGCTATGCATCATTTACTAGGAGCTCTGGAGACACAGAGGGAAAGAGGGAGAGGGGAAAAGATAGGAAGAATTAAAGAAAGGGCGAGAGACTAAAGAGAGAGGAAGACCTAAAGGGATTGGAGATAATGTAATTTGGAAAAAGGGAGCATGACATGTAGAAAGACGGAAAGAAAAACAAGAGGAAGGAATTGAATTGAAGTCACAGAGATAGAGAGAGAAGGACTGATGGGTGACGCTGGAAATGAGAGTGATGGAAACACAGTGTGCTTGTGTTAATTTCATTGGCAGAGAGATCAGAAACAGCTGATGAAATCTGTAATGTCTTTGACCTTCCAAAGTCATGGCTCCATTACTAAAGAAACAATAAAACCCAAGGGTATAAACTTTGCTTCCAATTCAAATTACCAAAAGCACAGACTAAAGCTGATCAACAGGAGGGTTAATGGAAATGTTTCACAGTATAAAAAGTTTTTCAAACATTTTAGCATAAAAACACACAATTGCTAGATGTTTGGTTTATTTTGATCCACCTACTGTATGAAAATAGTTCAAAATGAAACCTATACAGGTAATGCAAATAGTGGTGTGAATGAATCAATCAATCACTCATTCATAAAAACAATTGCCTGTTTTGTTCCTGAATCCATGTTTTTGAACGAATGGTAGCACTTTACAATACACACAGTGTCATTTGTTAACATTAGTTAAAGTATTAACTAATAGTATTAACATAAACGAACAATGAACAATACATTTATTACACTATTTATTAATCTGTGTTGATGTTAGCTAATAAAAATACAGTTGTTTATGTTCATGTTAGTTCACAGTGCATTAACTAATGTTAACAAACACAACTTGTGATTTTAATTATGTATTAGTAAATGCTGAAATTAAGATGCTGTAGAAGTATCGTTCATTCTTAGTTCAACTAATGTTAACTAATGAACCTTATTGTAAAGTGTTACCGAACTAATCAATTTATGTGAATGAATTAATGATTCATTTATAAAGACAATTGCCCATTTCATTCCTAAATGAATCAGTATTTTGAGCAAATCAATTAACCCTTTAAGACCTAAGGGTAAAATAGGTCATTTTCACATATTTTGTTTATTTGACTGTAAAATTCTAACAGAATGTGCTATTTTTTAAGTGCAAGATGTCATGTTGTGTGGTGAGTTTGTAAACACACCACATGTGAAAAAGTCTCACTCAGCCTGCTCCCAAGTCTCATCAAAAATCATCCCAATCACCTTTTGTGCTGTTTACTCTTCCTTTACCATGTTTTTGCTTGTTTTGTTTATTATTGTACGCAATCCAAAACTCTACCATACAAAGCGCATATTGTCTACTATCAGACGCAATTCAAAAATTTTTGATAGTGCAAACGGTTGAAGAGTTATCGTAACATGAATACAGCTTGGTTTGATGTGTCGGCACCGACACAGCCTGGTTAAAAGGGTTAAGTGAATAATTCAATGACTCACTCATACAGACAACTGCCTGTTTCATTCCTAAATGAATCTATGTTTTTGAACGATTCATTGAGTGAATGAATCAATGACTCACTCATAAAGAGAGTCACTCGTTTCATTGCTAAATGAATCATTATTTTGAACAAATCAATTAAGTAAATAAGTCAATGACTCACTCATTAAGGCAGCTTCCTGTTTTGTTATTTAATATATCCATTTTTTGAATGATTCGATTGAGTGAATGAATCAATGACTCACTCATGAAAGTAATTGCCTGTTTTATTCCTAAATGAATGTGTGTTTTTTAAATGAATGAATGATGTACTAATAAGGACAGCCTGTGTTTGATTTCTGAAAGAATCAGTATTTTGTATGAATCAGTTAAGAAGATTATTTAATGACTCACTCATACAGAAAACTGCCAGCTGTTTGTTCCTGGATAAGTCAGCATTTTTAATGAATTGGTTGAATGAATGATGAAATGACTCACTTATTAAGAAACTCACTTGTCACCATGCCAACAATGGAAATTGTAGAAAAAGTCAGTGAAAACCCTCATACACAGACTAAAATGCGCACAGACAAGTAGAATGTAAGAAACAATAAAACATCCCTGCACTGTTCTTGAAACACAGCTCAGCCAATCTTCGAGGACTGGAACTAAATGTTGTATAATGCTCAAATATTCGAGGACTGGAACTAAATGTTGTATAATGCTCAACTATAATCTCTTCTCACCTTTTCCATGTTGTGGAACGGCGCAGGAAACAATCATTTCTATGTTTGGCCGTGTAAATGATATCTGGAGTCAAAGGTTTACACCGAGATTAAACCTGCGGCTAAACACATCCATCCAATAAAGCATTTAAAGGGTTGTTGATCTCATAAATGTCTTGGTTTTATGAGCAGTTGGATGTATCGACTGTTTTGCAGCATCACAGTAAAATGAAAGTATATCGAACGATCATCAAGGATAGCAGAAAGCATCTGCCTGCCACGTGAGCGGAGCTTCCCAATGTTAGTGGACGGGAGAGAAAAGGAGCGCTGTGCACAGAGTATAAATGGAGAAGGTGAGAAAGCGCTGGAGGCTATAGGAAAGAAAAGGCCCATTCTATTAATCATGGCTTTGATGGAGGGCGCCATGGAGTGACAATAAGTTCTGGTGCTCTTGCAGCAAGCCACGGGTCTCAGCTGCTGCTGGCCTTCACTGCAGCTACCTAGAGAGACCCCCATGGGCCCACTGCTCAACCCCACTCTATAAAAGAGACAAGTGGAGACTAGCTTTAGGTAGCAAGGGATAAAGTAGAACAGAGTTATGGAACAGCGGTTCTTTGGAAAAGCTATAAAAAAGCAGCCAAATAGACACAATGTGTGCCTTTTCTTTGAAGTCAGGCAGAGGGATGATAGGAAAATGCTTGTAAATTATATATCACAATGGATTTTAGAAATCTAATAACCACCTAAAGCCACCGCTTGTCACCTTTGGTTGTAAGCAGACTGTCTGATAAATGAGTCTTATGACCTCAGGAATAATAACGTGTGAATGTTCTGTTCTGGACTACAGCTGCTCGCTGTCTTGGTCACCTTATTAGAGGCCTATATAAAGGTCCAGGTGTGTGTATGCTCTGTTTGCCTGCACAGGCTCCTGAATCACACCAATCTCACCTCCTCCTCAGGCGTGAGAGATAGAGAGGGGAGGAAGAGAATGAGATGGAAGAACGAGAACATAAAAGATTTCTTTAATGCCGTGTTACTTTATGTGGTCATTTGTGAAGTGTGAGATGTGACATTACTGCCGCACTCAAGCAATAAGGCATGAAGTGTCTTTAGTATATTAGGAATTTTCTATTTTTTTCTGACCATTTCACCTGTTTTCAATATGACACTTAGTTTTTTTCTTTATGTTTTTAAACAGATTACTTGGATTTATGTAAGTTTTAAGCTGATTTCTTCTGACCAATTAAAACCCTTTTGCTGTTGCTGTTGTTGCACAAATCCAGGACAATTAATTCAGTTACAGCTGTTTTTGATATTATTTTAATCACAATCACTTTAATCAAACAGTACTAAAAAAAATATTGTAACTTAGAAAAAGTCAAGGATTTGGTTGGTTATGTGACCCAGTTAGTCCCAGTTGGTAGTTGTCGTATACCATCTGAACCATTAAAATCATCTTTCTTCATTCACAGTTATTCAAAATTTGCTATATACTGTGAAGTAAAATTAAAATAATGTAAAACAAAATAAAAACAGTTTTTTCATAAACTGATAATATTAACCCTGTTAACTACAGTGGACAGCTATTTGGAAGCCATTTTGAACCATTTAAGATGTAGCATCATGTCCCAAACACCAACTGGCGAACCCCCAAAGTGCTGTCTACAATTCCATTTAATTGCTATCTTTGTATCGTTTTTTGTTTTGTTTTGAGATATTACATAATATATTCAAAATGGCAGCAGAAAAAGGGGATGTGCCTCAGGAAAAAGTGTTAAATTCTTTTATTCTCAGAAAACCAGACAAGTACAAAAAATATTTTTCAGCTAAATAGCATGTCAGAAAAACTTTCATCCAGATTGTAACAATATTTTTCTTGTCCATTTTTTTCTGTGACAGAGAATATATCTGTCCACTACAGTGGACGTCATGCAACAAATGGTATAATTCTGTCTATGGGCCTATATATACACTGACCAAAATTATAAATGCAACCTTTTTGTTTTTGCCCCCATTTTTATGAGCTGAACTAGGATCTAAGACATTTTCTATGTACACAAAAGGCCTATTTCTCTCAAATATTGTTCATAAATCTGTCTAAATCTGTGTTAGTGAGCACTTCTCCTTTGCCGAGATAATCCATCCACCTCACAGGTGTGGCATATCAAGATGCTGATTAGATAGCATGATTATTGCACAGGTGTGCTTTAGGCTGGCCACAATAAAAGGCCACTCTAAAATGTGCAGTTTCATTACACAGCACAATGCCACAGATGTTTTGAGGGAGCGTCCAATTGGCATGCTGACTGCAGGAATGTCCACCAGCGCTGTTGCCCGTGAATTGAATGTTAATTTCTCTACCATAAGCCGTCTCCAAAGGTGTTTCAGAGAATTTGGCAGTACATCCAACCGCCCTCACAACCGCAGACCACATGTAATCACACCAGCCCAGGACCTCCACATCCAGCATCTTCACCTC
>JAHKKF010537689.1:0-16485 GCA_019740295.1 Labeo calbasu
ACGGCCCTTTTATTATATATATATATATATATATATATATATATATATACAAACACACTATTATTAGTGCTATTACTAATAACAAATAAATTAAATAAATTAAAATTAATAACAATAATAAAAAATTACTGTTATTATTACAAAAATATTATAATATTTTTTAATAATAATAACATTAATATATAAAATGAATATGAAGATGAAAAACATAAAAACTAAAAAAATTAGAACTGCTTTAACAACTAACTTAATAATACAATAATAAATACAATCATAATAAAAATTACTTTTATTATTATTATAATTACCAATAATTACCAATATCAATAAATATTAATATTAGATGAATAACTTAAACTAAAACAAAAATTAGAAACACTTTGAGTACTGAAAGAAGTTAAAGCATCAAGATAACTACAACTATATCTCAAATAAAAATAAATGAAAACTATACAGAAATATTTTTTAAAAAAATCTAAAATTTAAATGAAAACTGAAAATATACAACTACAATTTGTAAAACATTATTATTAATATAATGATTCAATAATATAAGTTACTATATAAATAATATAATAAAATATGAATAAATACTGTAATAGTATATAAATAACTAAAATAACACTGCCATGGCTCTGACATGACTTTTTTTTGCTCTATGTAAATAATATCAATACATAATAACTATAATTATTAAGATGTTTAATAATTAACAACATTATTAAATATAAATATGAGATTATTAGATAAAAACCTTAAAATAACAAGTAGAAATGCCTTGACAACTAACTGAAATAAGCTGAAGTAACATATACAGTATACATACAGTATGTTAAGCAACTGTACATTAAAGTGATAAATAATGACATTGTTGACACTGGTCCTGATGGAAAGCGCTTTTCCAGTCTCTTTGGTGGCAGCACTATTGCAGTTCCTGAAATGTTTAAACACAGTAGAAAAATTCCTTAAAGCGTATAATTAAAGGAACAAGAATTATGACGTCGTTTTAAAGCATTCTCCATTAAACAAATTCACAAGTGTTTGTCAGTGTTTTAATGATTGCGTAATCTTCACTATAAACAGGCAGAAGGTCAGGAGGTGTTTGCTGTGTTTCCTGCTAATCATATGTGGAATTTGAACGACTTGAAGACAGTCAGACTTTCTCCCTCGTTCCTCCCCTCCGTTCAGCCAATCAGCACGTCTCTCTGGCTCTGGCTCCTCCCCCTCTTCCTCCTGCTTTCCACTCATGCGTTTCCTGATTTCTGCTGACTGGACTGGACTCTTCTACCTTCAATTCTGCATTTTCTCTATCTGGTTTCCTCTTTTTCCCAAAGAAAGTGAACACACTCACACGAGTTACCAGACCCAAAAATACGGCCTGTTAGATCAGCAATAACTAACACAAACCAGTATGGGGCAGCTGAAACCTTCTGGTTCGTCAGCAGCACTATTATTTTTCCATCCTACTTTCATCTTTTTCTTTGTCAGAGACTATATTAGGTGTGTTTTGACTTGCACAGTGTTTCTACTATCACTGAACACTAAATCACTGATAATTAACGTCTTTCGCAAGGTCTCTGAGGCTCAAGAAGGTCAAGTAATGATAATAAAAGAATAAATCTTGCAAAAATCACTTCTGCTTGAATGAAATTGAGACTCCTGCTGAGAAAAAACACAAGCTGTGCTCAGAAAGTCTCGTTCAAAGGTCAAAGATCTCAATGTCAACTCAAAGATTTCTCATCAAATTCACAAGAGCCAATTATCTGAGTTGCTATCCACTATTTATTGAGAAGTAAAATTACAACTGAAGCTAAGACTTTTAAAAAACAGCCATTGAAATAAGGCAGAAATAAAATAAAATATGACTATAAGACAAGGTTTTGACTATAAGAAAAAAAAACTTTTACAAAACTTGGCATCCAAGTAAAGTATGTAAGTATCATCTGAAATTCTAAAATGACTAAGAATTATAATGAACTAATGTAATGTAAAATAATAATAATAAATATAAATAATATTAATAATAATAATAATAATAATAAATATCTAATAAAAATGTCAATCACAAAATTAATTATAAAATTAAAAACTAATTCAATATATTGATGTTTAGGTCACTGAAATAGAATAAATAAATAAATAAATAAATAAACAAGTTTAAGCTTAAGTACTAAAATTACTGAAATTAAATAAAGGTAAATAAAAACCTGGAAAACAAATAATAAAATGACAAAAGCATGTAACTAAATTACTAAAAATTAAAATGAAAACTGAAATATAAAAATAAAAGCTGACTCAACATATTAGTAAATAAAAAAAAAATTATATAAACAACTGTAATTTCAATAAACTAAAATAAAATATAAATATTAGATCAAACTTAAACTTTTAAAAAGCTAAAATAACATACTAAATAAACATTTAAATAAAATAAAATAAAATAAAATATTTAAAAAAAATTATAAAAATGACAAAAAACACATAACAAAAAAGTCAAAATATTAATAAATAATAAAATGTTATATTAAAAACATCTGTAATTTGAATAAAATAAAATGTAAATATTAGAAAAAACTTTAAAAGTTTTTAACTTAAAAAAATAATAAAAATTGTCTTGGCGACTAAGTGAAACATAAGTTTTAGTTGAAGTACTAAAATTACTAAAATAAAATTACATAAAATTAAACAAAACAAAATTAAATTAAATTAAAAAAACAACTAATAAAAATGACAAAAACCTATAACAAAAAATACTAAATCTTAAATTAAAATTACCATGAAAAATGAAAATATAAAAATAAAAGCTCATTCAGAATATTAACAAATAATAAAATGTTATATAAAAAACATCTGTAATTTACATAAAATAAAATATATATTTTAGATTAAACTTAAAAGGCTTTACACTTTCAAAAATGTACTAAAATTACTGAAACATAATCAAATTAAATAAAATAACAAAGCTATATAAATAGAAATATTGAAAACAATAATAATAAAATAAAATAATAACAACAAAAAAATACTCTTAAAACTAAAATTAAAATGAAATTTACGAAAACGCAAGAAATGTCTGAGAAAATAAAGATGCTTTAATTAAATCGTCTATTGCGTCTCCAGCGCAATGAAAGAGCAACATCTGAGCACTGAACGTTTACTCTGAGACCTTCATGACTGTTCAGCTTTCAGTTTCAGTCCATAGAGGAACAGAAGAAGCTGAGAATGATGTTTGTGTTTAAGCAGTGGTTTGGTCTTGTGACAGCCAACACCGAAGACAAGCTATCTGTGTGTCAAAAACAGCCTCAAACTAGTCTCACAGCATACATAAACAGCACATAACTGACCCAAACTGACCAACCAAATAGCAGTAATCTTGCTATTACTATAAACGCCTAAACAACTTTCGCACTTTAAAGACGTTTACTTTAAAGTGTGCACTTTAAAACCAACAGTGAAGCACTTTGAACCCATTTAAACTCTGGAGATCATGGGAGAGAACAGAAAACACTCGCCGCATGATATCAACTATCCACAACAATGTCATGTTCATGCTCCTCCAGCAAGGACGAGTCTGTATTTCTACACAACACAAGTCAGATAGTTTCCATGGAAACGGACTGAAAATGGCTATGTGAAAATCTTATGAATGAGTGCCAGAGATTTCCACATGTCTTCCAGCAGATATCAGGCCTGTCGTTTATGTGTGTGAATGTAATGAACGTACAGCGCTAATATGTTCATACACACGCCTGTGCTGACTAACAGTCAGTAGTAGGACATTCATCACTCATGTGTTGTCTTAGAAATACTTTTGCAAAGAAATTAATACTTTTGTTCAGCAAGGATGCATTAAAGTGATCAAAAGTGTCAGATAAATGCTGTTCTTTTGAACTTTTCATTCATCAAAGAATCCTGAAAAAAAATTCATCGTTTCCAAAAGAAATGAAGCAGCAGTAATGTTTCTTGAGTAACAAATCAACATATCTGAATGATTTCTGAAGGATCATGTGACTCTGAAGACTGGAGTAATGATGCTGAAAATTCAGATTTGATCACAGGAATAAATTATATCTTAAAATATATTCAGATAGAAAACAGCTATTGAAATTGTAATAATATTTAACTGTTTTTACCATATTTTTGATCCAATAAATACAGCTTTGGTGAGCATAAAAGAGTTCTATCAAAAACAAAATAAATCTTACCAAACCCAAACATCAATTTTACTATTCAAAGCACCAAATGTACTTTTCTTTTCTTTCAAAAACTAAATAAATCTTTACAATTTCACTACCCAAAACACCAATAAATTAAATTACCATACCATACCAAAAAAAAATGTTTTTTCTTTAAATAATAAATAAATCTTAAAAACCCCAAACATTACTTTCACCACCCAATATATCAATAAAATAAAATAAAATAAAATAAAATAAAATAAAATAAAATAAAATAAAATAAAATAAACCATGGTATTACCATAGGACTATAACAACCCCGAGCATAAATTTCACCACCCAAAACACCAATAAATTACATGAATTGAAATAAAGTAAAATTAAATTAAATTAAATTAAATTAATTAAATTAAAAACTATGGTATTACCAAAGGACTATCTTAACAAGCCCAAACATACATTTTACTACCCAAAACACCAAAAAAATAAAATAAAATAAAATAAAATAAATAAACCATGGTATTACCAAATGACTATTTCCAAAAATTAAATTAAATTAAATTAAATTAAAAAAAAAGAATAATTTTGGGGATTTTACTATGGTACTTTTCTTTTCTTTGAAAAACTAAATAAATCTTACAACCCCAAACATGAATTTCACTACCCAAAACACCAAAAAAAATAAAATAAAATAAAATAAAATAAAAAAATAAACAACCCCAAACATGATTTTCAGTACCCAAAACACAAATAAAGTAAAGTAAAATAAAATAAAAAATTAAATTAAATTAAATTAAATTAAATTAAATTAAATTAAATTAAATTAAATTAAATTAAATTAAATTATAAACTATGGTATTTCCAAAGGACTATCTTAACAAGCCCAAACATAAATTTTACTACCCAAAACACCAAAAAAATAAAATAAAATAAAATAAAATAAACCAAGGTATTACCAAATGACTATTTCCAAAAATTTAATTTAATTTAATTTAATTTAAAAAAAAATAATAATTTTTGGGATTTTACTATGGTACTTTTCTTTTCTTTGAAAAACTAAATAAATCTTACAACCCCAAACATGAATTTCACTACCCAAAACACCAATAAAATAAAATAAAATAAAATAAAAACATTTTGGATTTTACTATGGTACTTTTCTATAAAGAAAAACACAAGAGGTCAGCTATAAAATACAGGCAACTTGCTGTGTTTCTCTGTCAACTGGAGGGATGTACAGAACCAACGAGGATGGAGGAGTGTAAAGAGAGAGTGAAAAGGGAGCTGTAATGAGAGACAGCTGGGTGGGAGGAGAGAGAAGACGGGAGGAGGGAAAGATGGAGGGAGAGGAGGAGGAGAAGAAAGTAGGTGAAGTCGACCTGAGATCACAAGCAGCTGCTGAAGCCAAAAACTTCACAATCAGTCACCCTTTCTTTCTACAAAAGCCCTGCTGGTTAATATTCTCATCAGACATTTATGAACATCAGCTGGTCTACCAATGGGCACACCTGGTTTCAACCTTGTAGATCAGCACGCTTAAGATGGTTAGAGCTTGTAGAGCAACAAACCGCCTACTGTAGCACGTTCAGCCTAAAATGAGTCGGTTTAATCAAAAATTGTCGATCAGTAGGTGTTTAGAAAAACATTTTTTAAAAAATGGTCTCTCAAAAGCTGCACCAAAGCTGCATTTATTTGATTACAAATACAGTAACATTTTGATATATTTGTACTATTTAAAATAACTGATTTCTACTGTAATATATTATAAAATGTAATTTATTCCTGTGATCAAAGCTGAATTTTCAAAGCAGTCTTCAGCGTCACATGATCCTTCAGAAATCATTCTAATATGCTGAATTTTGCATTTGAATACATCCTCGCTGAATAAAAATATGAATTTCGAAGCTGTTCGAATACGAAGACAAGAAAAAAATCTAGTTTTGCATTTCAGCGAGTGCGAGTTTGGCTGAATTATTCTTTTAAGCTGCCGTGACCTGTTTTTTCCAGCTGTTGTCCGTTCCTGAATCCATTAGAAATCTCTGTGCACCTTTGACCAAACCGCACCCGTCGTTCATCGGTCTCTGATAACAGATGCTCTACGGGCTCCACACGCACATGTACGGCCCATTTATTTACAGTATTATTTACAGACCGTCTCATCTCTCTTCTTTGTCTCGGCAGGCCTGTTGTCATGGTTTCAGTCTGAGCGCTGTGTCTGTGTCTGATCTCAGGAGGTTTTACATTGTGCTTCAAACCCAGAATAATCCAGCTGTGCTTTCTGATTATAATCACCACACAATGACACAGAGTGAAATCTAACAACCATATATTGCTTTTAAATGCTACTGTGAGAACAAAGATGAATATCAGCTTCCCAGTAAGCAAATATTATTGTGATACTGAGATGCGTCAGGAGTGGACAAATATTAACACTGGTTCGAACATTTTTACGTATCTGCTTTCTATTTGAATATATTTTAAAATGTAATTTATTAAGCTACATATTCAGCATCATTACTTCAGTCTTCAGTGTCACATGATCCTTTAGAAATCATTATAATATGCTGATTTGCTGTTCAAGAAACACTTATTATTATTATTATTATCAGTATTTAAAACAGCTGAGTACATTTGTTTTTCAGGATTATTTGATGAACAGAAAGTTTCATAGATCAGCATTTATCTAAAATAAAAAGCTTTGTGACATTATACACTATATGTAGAAATTATACTTTATAGAAATTAATACTTTTATTTAGCAGGGATGCTTTTAATTGATCAAATGTTGTGATAAAGGCATTTATAATGTTACCAACGATTTCTATTTCAGATAAATGCTGTTCTTCTGAAGAAAGAAGAAATTCAGATGAAGAAAAGCTGAAGAAACTCTACTCGGCTGTTTTCTGAAATCTGAAAATTCAGATTTGATCACAGGAATAAATTATATCTTAAAATAAATTTAGATAGAAGACAGCTGTTTAAATTGTAATACTATTTTACTGTTTTTACCATATTTTTGATCCAATAAATACAGCTTTGGTGAGCGTAAAAAGTTCTATCAAAAACATACATTTTACTACTCAAAACACCAAAGTAAAATAAAATAAAAAATAAAATAATTCAGATAAATAAATGAATTAATTAAATTAAATTAAATTAAATAATTGGATTTTACTATGGTACTTTTCTTTTCTTTCAAAAACTAAAAATCTCTACAACCCCAAACATGAATTTCACTACCCAAAGCACAAATAAAATAAAATAAAATAAAATAAAATAAAATAAAATAAATGCACCATGGTATTACCATTGGACTATTGTAACAATCCCAAACATGAATAAAAAAAAAAACAAAACAAAATAAAATAAAGAAGAAATTCTGCTCAGCTGTTTTCAACATAATAAATGTTTTTTGAGCAGCAATTTCTGAATGATCATGTGACTGGAGTAATGATGATAAAAATTCAGCTTTGAAATCACAGGAATAAATTATATTTTAAAATATATTCAAATGGAAAACAGTTTACAAATTACAAATTATTTACAAATTATTTTAAATAGCAAAAATATTTCAGAATTGTACTTTTTTTGCTGTATTTGGGATCAAATAAATGCATAAATGCATAAATGCAGGTTTGGTGAATAAAACTGTTTTTTAAGATTTTAAAAAACATTAAAAATCTTACTGTCCAAAAACTTCATTTACTTTTTTAATATTTAATCATTAATATTTTAATATATATTTGAAATTATCAACTAAAAACTACATTTTTAAAAAGTAGAAAGAAAGAAAGAAAGAAAGAAAGAAAGAAAGAAAGAAAGAAAGAAAGAAAAAGATAGAAAGAAAGACTTAGCGTCCAGTAGATTTGCGGTGTCAGAGTTTGACCGGTGAATCAATGTGTGCAGAAATGTGCCGACAGTGATGAGTGACCGACTGTAGTGCAAAAACAGATTTACTAAGTGTAAAGCGTGATAAAATGAGAGAGATGAATATCAGCCACTCAGTTCATGAGCTCTCGCTGTCTGCTGGTTAACTGGTTAGCTGATGTACTGTACTCTCATGACCGTATGCTGTTTCACTTTCTCTTTCTCTCGCGGTGCTCACTATTAAGCTGGGAAGAGTTTAAGAAGAGTGTGTGTGTGTGTGTGAACACAGCGTTGCATTTAAATGAAATTATGTCGGCACAATGGAAATTAAACAATATAGAAATTAAAAAATATTTAGCAAAATAACTTAAATTCTTTTGAAATGTATTTGGTAGCACTTAATTTTACAGTATGTGCTATGTACTTATTATAGTAATTACAATAACTAAGTAATAACAAGGTACTAATCCTGAACCTACCCCTAAACCGAACCCTACCCCATGAAGTCACCTTATATTAGCAGAACTTTCTTAGGTAGGTACACACTAAGTACGCTGTAAGTCCACTGTAAAATAAATTGCAACCATGTATTCTATTATTTGAGTGAGATACTATGGGAAAATCATCATGCGGCTGTGACTAAAGGACAACTTACAAGCAACCTGTTATCTGCAAGGTGTTCTGCTCTTCTGTCTTAACTAGTTATCTTTTACCTTTACCCTGCCAGCAGTCATTAACTTACACTAAAGGTCACCCTTTCAGATGAGATTGTGTTTGAAAAAAATACATTGTAAAGTTAAAGCTTAGTCAATATGAAACAGCAAAAATCGCAACGATTTCAAGCCAGATGAAGCAACCTACAAGGAAAGTACCATCACGGTATTACCATGTTTTTTTAAACATGATACACTCTAAAAAACGCTGGGTTATTTTTTTTACCCAATTGTTGGGTTATGCCTGTTGGGTCATTTTGTTGGGTTATTTTTCTAGTGTTGAGTAGTTTTTTGTGTAACCCAGCTGTTGGGTTAGTGGCTGGGTCAATCTCACTGACCACTGAACTACACACCCCTCCCCCTCCCTACAATGAAACAACCCAGTGCAGACTCAGTTTTTCCCGCGGAATTGGGCTACTTTAAAACTGTTGCCGCAGGTTGTTTTTCATGCAGCGGGTTAATGCAACTTCAAAAACGTGATATTTAGCCCCTGGAATGCGAATTTTACCAGGGGAACCCTGCCATAAAACGTATATTTTACCACCCGGAACACGATTTTTACCAGGGGAGCCCCTCCAAAATGCGTCTGGGCTAGTTTTGAGTAGCAGTTGGGTGGGTTTTGTTGTGAAAACCTGGCAACCCTGACTTCAACCCAGCTGTTGGGTTACAGTCGGAGCACGGGCTTCTCATTCTCTTCAGGAGAGAGCGAGTCCTCAGTGCCGCTGATTTAGTGGACTTCTTCAGTGAAATTAAGGTTTTTGTCAGTGTTACCAAGTCCGTGGTTTTCCTGCGGAATTGGGCGACTGCAAAACTGTTGCCGTGATTTGTTTTTCATGTCTGCAAGGTAAAGCTAGTTTTGAGTAGTAATTGGGTGGGTTTTGTTGTGAAAACCTGGCAACCCTGAATATTTAGCCCCTAGAATGCAAAATTTCTCTGATTTTGGCAACACACCGGCATGAGAATTAGCGCCATTACGGTAAAAAGCAATTACAGAGATCTACTGAATACACTAAAATTAAAATTCTACATAAATTGTTTTGTCTAAAATGCTTGTTAAACAAGTTTAAATATATGTAATTTTGTAAACCATGCTGTATTCACCCAAATAAATTCAATTTGTCTTGTATTTTGTCCATGTGTTCTTGTTTAATAATTGTTCATCTTTTGATTATTGCTGTTGCCTCTAGTAATTTGTTTTCATAAGTTCCAGTCCATTTTAAATCAGCAATATAATAATTTTTAAACAATAGTTGGCTTAAATAAAATAACCCACATGTTTGGTAAAAACATTTAACCCAACCAGCTGAGTCAAAATAACCCAGCATGTGTTCTGTCCAATATTTACCCAGCACTGGGTTGCCAAATAACCCAAGTTGGGTTGTTTTTAACCCAGCATTTAATTTACAACCTATTTTTGGTTAATTTTTAGCCAGCAATAGTGATTTTCATTCAGTATTTGAGTTCATTAAAACAGCCCAACATGTTGGGTCAAAGATTTAACCCAACTAGCTGGGTTAAAATAACCAAACACTGGGTTTGTCCATATTTGACCCAGCATTGGGTTACCAAAATAGCCCAAATTGGTTTGTTTTAACTCAGCGTAGCAGTACTATAGTATCAGCATAAAGACAAGGTATTACCTTGGAGTTAGTACTACAGTATTTTGAAATACACCACAGTACTGAAATTCATGAATTATGCCATGTACATGGTATTTCAAGGTAACATGTCCAAAATACCATGATTCTGTAGACCGTAAAACGGTCATTTGCTTTTAGTCCAAGGACGCAATTACTTCATTTGTTAAACAAACTGCCAAAATATACAGAGGGAAGAAGAAATATTTGCAGTATCTGAACGAGGTCACTGATAGTGTCTGATGACATAATTCTGCTGCAGAGAATCCTGTTCAAATCCACGAGAGACTCAAGAGCGCGCACGGCGCGTTAAGAACGTGCGCGCCGCAGCGCCCTGATGTTGCCGATGATCCGCTGCAGATCCGTACAGACATAACGTCCGTCGTTAATGCCTCAGGGGCGGATTCCGCGCAGCCGCGTCCGCGAGGCCGGTTAATCCCGCGGGGATCAAACCCGGTTAACGTACAAGAACGCGCAGACGAAACGCGCACCGCTGTGTGATGAAAAACAGATGTTCACGCGCGGAACGCAAGCTAGAACGCGGCCGTTAGAATGAAAGAAGCTGTCAAAGAAGCGCGTTCGCGTTTTTGTCAAACCGTTTGCCGGTTTGATCTGTCTATTTGGATTTTAAACGCCTTCTTGCGTCACGCAGCGATGGGGAATCGTGTTTTGCCACATAACGGGAAACGCTCAGCCGCATCATATTATATGAACCGCTGTACCGTTATTTCTGTTTCCTCTGCAGACCGATCATATCATAAATAATACTGTTCTCGCAGTTACCTTAGGCGATACAAATATGAATATTAATACAATTCAAATGCTCGTCAAAGAAATAAAGCGCCTGTAAAAAACGCTACATACCGGATCCTGCAGTTTTGTCCCGTTATTATGGCTTCAGGTGATGTTCCTCCTCCGGTGACAGTGTGGTAATTGTTAAAGCTGCCGGTGTTACTCGCGTTCGCGTGTGTTTGGAGGAAAAGGAGGGAGTTAAAGCACGACACAACGGGAGGAGGAGGAGGAGGAGGAGAGGAAAGGACGGGATACCGTGTGTGTTTCCGTCGCCGCCTGCTGGTGCGTGTCGGTTACGGCGCCGTCAGATTTCTTTCTGCTGCTTAAGCAAAGGTAAAAAATGCGTGCTGACGTCATCGGCGTGACGCAACGCTGACCTTGAGCTGAATACAGGGGCGGGTGCTACATCAAAAAGGGATGATGTTGGAGTCCCGTTTGGATTTAGGGATACATCACACTTGTTACATGCTTAAAAAAGGCCCAAAAACTGGAGTATGAATATTAATGATTTAATAATTTGATTATGTAGTTTGGACTGTGCAGATGTTCATACTGCTATGGCTGTGCGGGGATTACTGATCTTTTTTTTGGATTTTGCATAAAGAAAAATGTTAGCTTATTTTTTGTGTCCCTTGAGATTTTTTGCACTGATTTCATGACAAATAATCACTTTTCTACCCCATTTGTAAACGTTATGGGTGTGGCTTCCGGTCTCACCAGCGTTCAGTTATTTTTAGCTGTGCAAAACAGCTCATTTTTCTGCTTGATATTGCAAATTGGTGTGTCTTACCATATTATTTTAATGTAGTATCTTAATTATGAACATACTGGTTTGTAGTGCAAACAATTTTAATGTTGTTATTCTTCTTGTTACTTCCCTGTAGCTGCTATGTCCTATGAAATCCTATGATTTATTATTTTCATTTTAAAACAAATTATAACATTTTACTTTGAATTGATTTTTTATTACTAAAAATTGCACTTGTGTACATCATGGTGGTATTTGATATACTGCTTTTAATTAATTTAATTAAAAATGTACAACAGTATTGTTGTTACAAAAGCCCATCTTTTTATAATAAATTATTTGCAATATTTATTTTTAATATATGGCTGGCAAGCGATTAATCGTGATTAATCGCATACAAAATAAAAGTTTTGACTAATATGTGTGTGGAATTATTATGTATATATAAATACACACAAATGAATGTATATATTTAAAATAAATATGTTATTTATGTACAAAATATTTTTATTTATATATATAATATAAATGTTGTAAAAATTAAATTAAATACATATACTTGTAAATATTTCTTAAATATATACATGAATGTGCTTGTATTTATATATACATAATAATTACACAGTACACACACATATATTAGGCAAACTCAAACGTTTATTTTGTATGCCCTAATATATATATGTATATATATATATATATATATATATATATATGGGTCAAAGACAAAAAAAGGGTTTAAGAATAAAAACAATAAGTGTAATACTNACTCAAACGTTTATTTTGTATGCCCTAATATATATATGTATATATATATATATATATATATATATATGGGTCAAAGACAAAAAAAGGGTTTAAGAATAAAAACAATAAGTGTAATACTGCATTAAATTGTTGTTTTTCCAATAAATAAATAAATAAATAAATAAAAGTTCTCTGTTTAATTGCATTTTTGTTTTTGTTTTTCTGAGCAAAAAATAAATATCATACATTTATCCCTAATTTACAGAAGACACACACTAAAATGTAATTCAGTGTAGAAAATCTTGTCAGGCATATTTACAACAAAAATCAATTTATGACATATTAAAAGACAAATTACTTTCACCCCAAATGCTAATTAGTTGTAATTCTACATTTAAAAAAAATTTGTCAGTAAGATTTTTTTTTACTTGTTTAATTTTTTTTTTTTTTTTAAATGTAATATGCTCCCTTCTTTTATATATTTTAATAGGTACTAGTCAGAATAAGCATGTTGTTTGAATTTTTACATAAATATTGTGTTGCACTGAATGACAATGTAATATTATTTCAATCAAATTTTGACATTTTATTCTCCAAAAACTTTGAAACCTTAAAAGTAGATACATTTAATGTGCTTTCTGTGGACATAAAATCACTTGACGTCTTTGACCCACATATATATATATACATACACACACATACATACATACATACACTACCAGTCAATAGTTTTTGGACAGTAAGATTTTTAATGCTAATTTTAAAGCAATGTTTTAATTTGAAAGAAGTCTCTTCTGCTCAACAAGCCTCCATTTATTTGATCCAAAGTACAGCAAAAACAGTAAAATGTTGAAACAATTTTACTATTTAAAAAAGCGTTTTCTATTTAAATTTAAAAATGTAATTTATTCCTGTGATTTCAAAGCCAAATTTTCATCATAACTCCAGTCACATTATTATGTTGAAAACAGTAAAAATTTTCAGAAATAGAAATCTTGTGTAACATTATACGTCTTTATCATCACTTTTGATCAATTTAAAGCATCCTTGCTAAATAAAAGTAATAATTTCTATGATTTCTTCCGCCCATATCCTGATCTTTGTATCTTTCTTCATCAAATCTTTATTCTTTCTTCATTTTCATCAAAGAATCCTGAAAAAATGTAATCAACTGTTTTAAATATTGATGATGATGATAATAATAATAATAAATGTTTCTTAGCATATTAGAATGATTTCTGAATGATCATGTGACACTAAAGACTGGAGTAAAGATGATGAAAATTTAGCTTTCAAATCACAGGAATAAATCATATTTTAAAATATATTCAAATAGAAAGCAGTTATTTTAAATTGTAAAAATATTTCAATATTTTGACTGGTTTCACTGTGTTTTGGATCAAATAAATACAGGCTTGGTGAGCAGAAGAGACTTCTTTGCAAAATATATTTTCTTTCTATGTATTTAACATAGTTAATGTTAAGTTAATGTTAAGTTAATTACATTTCTTATTATTTTGGGGTGAAATATGATGTTATTTTGAGGGACTGTGCAAGATTCACCCATATACATAAAAACGTTTTGATTGTTTCTTGGTTGAAACACTAAAAAAAACATGTAACAAATATTCGTGGCTCATTTAGCACAGTGTAAACATGCTACATTGTGTCTCACTACAAATAAAACACATCTGCTGGACACTGTGAGTCCCAGAGGCACAGGAGAGAGAGACACAGGCGTCTAATGAAGACATTATTCACACAGACAGCTTGCTCTGAGACCCAGTGACTGTCCTGTGAGATGAGCCACTGTAGTGTATGTCCGTGTGTGTCACTGTGTTTGTCTGCAGTGCTGCTGGTGGGAGTTTATATGTCATGTAGTTGGCAGCCGTTCTCAGCACGAGCAGCACAATCATCCTAATGGTGTGTGAGTGTGTGTCAGCTGGACTGAGGGTCTGCAGAGCTGGCTGGTGTTTCCAGTCCGACTCTCTTTAGTGATTCTTCATACTTCCTCTTCCCCAGAGTCACAACGTCCTCTACTTCCTCCGCCAAGTCCCGCCTACCACTGTCCACCAGCGCTTTCATCAGCCGTTGCACCGCCCCAGGCCCCGCCCCCTGCTGCGCTCTCGCCCAATGAAAGAGCATCGCCATTACCTGGGCCCCAAAGTCCCTGACAAAACAAACACAGGGTGATGCCAGTTTTTTAATTACTATTATTACTACCATTACTACTCCTATTACTAAAGTGATCTGTCTCCCGTTACTGTACATTTTTGTCGTAATTAAATAGGTATAATGAACAAAATTAAATATATTACATAATTAAAACAATAATGATTTTACAGTATAACAAAAATGTAATAATAATATTGTAATTTATTATAATACATAATTTAATATGTAATGAAATGTTGCTATAAATATCACATTTTTGCATTTATTTCTTAACAAATAAGCACCTTTAACTCGTAAATTTTAGTGATGTATTCCAGAAAAACATGTTCAATAAAATAAATGATCAAAGAAATGAAAAACAAGATGTATTAAAATAACTAAATCGATCATTAAAAATAATAAACGATAAAAACACAAGATAAAAACACAAAAAGAAAATGGAGAATATGATGTATTAAATTAACTAAAACTAAAATGAACAAAAATTAATAAAATTATATATACATATATAAAAAAACACAAAAATATGATGTATTATTAATAACTACATTATTATTTATTACTAAATAATTAAAACTAAATTTAACAAAAATAATGACATATATATATATATATATATATATATATAAACAAAAACACAATTATTAAAACTTAACTAAAATTAAAAAGAAAAAGTAAAACATGTTGTATTAAAATAACTAATAATTAAATATATACATATATACACACACACACACACATATATATATATAACAAAATCAACAATTATTACAATTGTAACTAAAATTAAAAAGTAAATAAAAATGTGATATTAAAATAAACTAAAATGAAATTAAAAAATAATAACAATTATTTATACATATACATAAAAATAATAAACGACTAAAACAAATAGTATTAAAACCTTTAACTAAAATTAAAAAGAAAATAGAAAAAATGATACAAAATAATAAAAACTAAAATTAAATTAAATTTATAAAAACTATATATAAATGATACATAACAAAAAACAACACAATTATTACAGCTTTTAACTAAAGTTAAAAAACATGAAAAACTAAAATTATTAAAATGAAATAAAATTAAAATAAAAAAGTAAAATGTACTAAAATTAATAAAAATGACATACATATATAAAAATAATAAATGACAACAACACAACATAATTATTAAAAGTTTTAACTAAAATTAAAATAAAAAAGTTAAATATAATGTATTAAAATGGCTAAACTAAAATTAAAATTAAAAAATGATATATACTTATATATAAAGAAAACAAACAACAAAAACAATATTTTTTTTAACTAAAATTAAAAAGAAAATGAAAAAAATATGTATAAAATTAAAATGAAATAAAATGAATAAAAATGACATATACTTATAAAAATAATAAACGACAAAAACACAATATATGAAATTTGTAAGTAAAATTAAAACGAAAATAGAAGATATGAAGTATTAAAATAAAAAATGAAATAAACTAATATATACACATACATATACACACACATATATATATATATATATATACACACACACACACACGCGCACACACACACACACACACACATATATATGAAATAACTATATATTAAATATATATATATAATTTTATTTCATTTTTTATT
>JAHKKF010537691.1:0-10080 GCA_019740295.1 Labeo calbasu
GCATTTTGGAAGTTTAAAATCGGGGCACCATATCAGTCCATTATATGGAGAAAAATGCTGAAATGGTTTCTTTAAAAAACATAATTTCTTTACGACTGAAGAAAGAAAGATCATCTTGGATGACAAGGGGGTGGGTAAATAGGTGAGTTCTGTTTTAAATTTGCAACACATTCACATTGTGACATTGTTTAATATTAGTTTGCAGTACTTCACCTACAATATCTAATGTCATGCAACATTACACTTGAACTGTGGCTGACTGGAAACAATTATTTCACACTAATGACATAGTACGCTGACTAACTGGTTTCTCGTTCTGCTACGCATTATGATCTCCAATAAACAAAGTAGCCTGATTTATTTCGCACCTCATTGTTTTATTAATGATCTGTCATCCCCATCCTGTTGCTTCCCGTATGAACTCTACAAGGCAGGATAGACGTTAGCAAAAATGTTTCAAACAATGAACAGATGAGACTGCCCAGGCTTCTTCTCAAAACATCATTTTTAACTCTATTCTAAAGTTGGCTGATACCACATTCCTCACATAGAAACACACTTATGAAAGACTGAAGGTCTATCTCATGCATTCTGGGCATTCCTGTTATTGTGATTTCATTAAGGGGCCACAGATGACCCTGACCATGCAGAGATGCTGACCCTTGGGTTCTGCAGGACAATAGACAGGCTTCTCCAGGCTGACTCTATTGAACCTGAGCCTTGCCAAGCATATAAAACTTTTCAGTTTTAAGCCCAGGGTCCAAAATGGGTAGCAATGGAACAAACTGCTAGATGTAGTAATAGCAATTGAACTGTATTGTTTAGATATTTAAAAGTACTTGTATATTTATTTTTTAAGGAGGCATAAGGGCAAATTTGCATTGAAATATTTCTCGTTTCCAGCTCAGGTAGGTTTAATATGAACTATGTTTACTAGTCACATGCAGCATGATCCATATTATCCACAGATTTAAAGATTATGAAACAATGAAAATAGTTAAACCAGACTTCTCAGGCTTCTCACGTAGTCTAATTTCCCTTTCTAATTTTGATTTGATCATATTAGAGCTCTATTGTGTCCTGTTTACTCCGTAGCTGGATGCCCCTCACGGGTTTAGCCTCTATTCAGCTATCAAATTCAACAAAGCCATCAGAAAATATTGCCCAGAATGTGTTAAAAGTTTGTGTACGCCCACAGAGACATAAATATTCTCTGTGTTCACAACTTTAGTTCACAGTGCCGTTTTTGTGAATGGCGTACGGGTTTTTTTGTCCTATTTTCCATAATGAAAAGCTGTTTACGTAGTCAGTGTAATTACAAAACTATCCTCAATGAAGCAAATTTGCAGTATTTTTTGCTTTGTCACACCTCATTCTTCTTCATTCTCAACCCATATAAACTTCTGAGTGAGTGTTCCCATTACCGTCATGCTTAAACAGTGCGAGTAAAGAACATGAGGTCAAAGAATAAAAGGATTTGTATTAGCAGATAATTTTTGCATCTTTTGATTTTAGCTTATTTTAATATTTACATCTAAATCTTTGCAGAATGAGTCAGCTTCAGAATGAGGTCTATTCACCCTGTAATTATTGGCAGAAGCATCATTCGTAGTTTTAGAGATGATTATATAAGCTTTCATAACTAGAACAGGGCTGTACGCCATTTAGTGTCAAGATGAGAATGACTTTTAAATTCCAGTTCAGTTCCTGTATTTGACCTGAAGTAGTAAACTAGCAAACAGGATGCAGAACTGCAATTTGAATGTAAGAAAGTTTGTTTATTTATTGGGGTTCCTACCTCCAAGTTTCTAACTCCCCCAAACTCTGTCCAGTTGCAGTGACAGGTGGCTCTTGGGGGGGGTTTGTGTTAATACAGGCCAACAGCTGCACAAAGGAGCCCCACTGGTCTTTTCGGGGGACGGGATGTCCCCTCTCAAGCGTGCCATTTGCACCCCCCGATTTCACTCCTACACCAACCCCCCTCTTCATCATAGCGTCTACTCTTAGCCCCTCTTGAGCAGATGCCAGCTGCGCTCTACAGGTGGCAAGCAGCTTCGTAATTCATAAGATTCAGCAAAACACCTTTTTTTTGTTAGCATTGTTTTGCCCCTCAGGACATATTAGGTCATGTTGAACCGAACATTAACCGTCTGTTTATTCTGCAATATGATTGCAATATTGGGATTCAAGTGCTTAAGGAATTTAAACACATATGGAAAAAGACATTACATATTATTTAGCAAGCCTGTAACCACCTAAATCAATGATTAAAAAACATTTTTGGCAAATCCAGGTAATTTATCACAGAAATATAATGTTTTTTAATGTTTATGACTGTTATAGTGCCAGGTTACAATCTCTGTAAAACTTTCAATGCATGTTTAGGATCACCTGTCACATGTGCTCACCGGGTTTTGTGAAGTTTTGAGTTTTCGTTTAGGCTTTATAGGCTTTTGTGTCTATTTGGACAAGCCCCTTTTCTAATGACCCCGTTATAGCTTCCCAAAGGGGAAATTTCAACATTTTTTGATCATTATTGACCTAGAGAGTCCAGAGAAATGCAGATTGAGTGAAAAACCTAGGAATAGTTCACAAAAGTTTTTTTTTTTTTTTACATTTTCTCCATCATTTAACAATAGGTTTGACTGACAGCAGTGGTTCTAGAGGAAGTTCGTATGATACGAATATCATGCATATGTGTTTAAAATCGCACGATATACAGTCATTTACGCCCTTGTCTAATAGGTGCTCAAAGTTCATCAGCCTGTGGCAGCCATGTTTTTTGAGATATGCAAATGCCCTTATATCCACTTGTGATTTTCATGTCGACAAACAGTTGCATAGTTATGGCCATTTTTAGGTTTTTTCCCTCTTATAGCAACACCAAGTGGCCAAGCTCTGTGACTTTTTTTTATGTGACCTCAGATTCAGATTTAGTAAAGGCAGCCCCACCCCTTTTTGCGACAGAGGTTCGAAAGTTCAACTTTTATTTTTTGCCAATTATTGATATTCACTCTCCAGTAAATCTTCCTACACTGGTTTGGTTCCGATCGGGCAAAAAATGTAGGATTAGTTTGCAAAAGTAGGTTTTTCAAAAATATGCAAAAAACAAACAAAAAACAGAAATACATGAGTCAAGGATTCCAACAGCATTAGGAGTTATGAATGATTTCGTACTAGTGATCGCTGTAGCGTCCCAGTCAGGCCGACTGGGGTGAGCATTGATGACATTGTAGATGGTGTGAGAACTACCATCTCTCCAAGTTTCAAGTCTCTGCGACTTACGGTTTGGTCTGCCTGATAAGTTTTACGTGGAGGTTGTTGATCCTTGGTCATTCTAACAAGCTACATGCACAAGAATAAAAATAAAATGTATTACAAACACCAGTATATACGTATTTCCTTTTGAAACAGGAAGTTCGGATGGGATTTTAAAGGTGTAAATGACTATTTGCCACTTTCTATTATAGGTTGTATTAGGGGGAGGGTGCTCGTGTCAGCCAACATTTGATTGGATAAAATAAACCAGTGCAGGATGAATCATCAATATTTTTGGTGGAGAGAAAGCATGTATAAAAAGCGCATAGGTAAAAGTGAATTTGGTCAACATATACTAGTATATACATGACCTCTATACTAACACATATGGACAAAAAGCCACAAAACTAAATTTTTGAGTATTTAAGTGTTTAAAGTTTTTTTTATGCATATAGTGTAATTTGTAAGTGAAAACGGGCAAAATGTAGTCTCAGACACTGATACGGGCTTACAGCAGAAGGAAACATCACTCTGAATAGTCGTTATAGCATCTTTCTAAAATGAAATTTAGTCAATTGAGTCACAAACTATAAAGTTTGGACATTTTTGGGGACGCAGGCAGACGGAACCTTCTAATATAAAACAGGTTTAACAGGTAAAAATATGTGACAGTATTCAAAACATGCGAGTTTTAAAAGATTAAAAAAGCCAAAATTGATCATTTCAAATTTTTTTGACTATATTTGTAGTTTTTAAACTGTATAAACAAACCATACCTTGTAATTAGGGATTCCTTCAATCCTACATCCACCCCTACGTAACATGTGGTACATTCCACACTGGAGGCCGAGTTGGGACGGTCTTTAGCTCACAATGAGCCGCATGCCATCACCTTCAGAGCGGCAGAGGGAGCACACAGAGGCTGTATCCGCTGTGTGTCAGAAACTTTATTCAATCTCACCCCTCTATCAGGCCGGGACGAATCTACAGTTTTGTAATTGGACTTTAATCCCGGGCTCTTCATGAATCAATCGTATCCATAATATTTTCCCAAGACCCTTCGGCAGACTGTTTTGGGGATTTTTGTGCCCTGAGCAGAAACAGGGATCGGTTTCGTGTGCCTGTGGAGATCCGGTGCGATCGAAGAAAGTTTCTCCCAGTCTCACGAAAGGAATGAATACATTTTAAAGGGGGAAAATCCGCATGATTTAACGACAAACATGGAATGCAACCATCTTGACACACAGCCGGGGATAAATCAGTTGACACCATTAGAAGCAAGTAAGTCGGCGTTTATGTTTCCTTAATAAATCAGTATTTTTCCTCGTGATTTATGAGCGGTGTATGAATGTAGTCAGCTGAACAGAGAAGCCTTTACCTTCCACTGTGAATATCCGTTCAATATAGGAACGATACAAAAACCGGTAAAGGTAAACTTTAATAAGGTGCGCAGTTACATATCTCAAAAGTTATTATTATTTTTTTTTATTTAAAATAGTAATGATAATAATACTACTACATTAAATAACACAATGCTGGGGCTGTCGCTGTTTTAGTGGGATAGTTATTTAGCATTAAATAAATACATTTTCATTCATTCATTTGCGTTATGAAACTTTGTGTTTTTCTCTACATATTTATTTAAAATAGACAGGTAAACACATTTATAGGCCTGTTGAATTTTTGTGTGTTAGCCCATGTTAAACTATCCCCATAGCATCTTTTTATCCCACATATGACGTGTTCATAGGGGTATACATGACGTGTTAGTGATTCAAGCTTAATCATGAGATATTCACGCGGGAATTTCACAGGCTGCATGGACAACGAATGAGATATATGACGTATTCATAATATTTCACAGCACTAGCTATCAATTAGTAGTTATCCAGTAGTTATCCCCTACTAGCATGATGTTTTGTTGTCATTATCTGCGGATGTCATGGATTATTGTGTTACCGCCCCAATGCTGTGACATCACTTTAGCAGTCTGGAATACAAAATGATTAAAGACAAATTCAGTTGATCCCTATGATTGATTCATCATCAAACACTTCTGGTCACATGCCAGTGATTTCCAATTAATCTGCTGACTACATCATCTTAGCAGTGACACCATAGAGACCCAATAAATGAAACCATATGATCTTTAGGGTGATTCAGATGATACATTTTCTGGTAACAGCTTGTCTGTGCAGACAGTCAGTGAGTTGGGATACACCCTGCAATTATGCATGTCCTGATAAGTATGAAAATACAGTAACATGACAGTACATGACAGATTTCTCAACTGAAATTACAGTCATTTAATGGATCTGCTGAGAAGATGGCATAAATCTTTAGTTCTTAAGTTTGTTATGTAACATGGAGCCCTCTTGCAGCATCAGATGTTGCTTCCTTTCTACTTCTTAATCAAATTACTGAATAGACTCTGTATCTCTGTATGAGGGTCATGCCTAATATCCTTGAGACTAGGTTAAAACACTTGACAACTATACAGTCAATTGCAAAACTTACTGAACATTTTGTCCTCAAATGGACTTGAGTTTCTTTTTAAGAACCTAAATGAGATGCTTCTTTTGTGTTTGAGTCCTTTACATGGAGGACTTCATTCACTGCTGACTGTTACTCATTAACTTTCTTTTTATCCTTCATAGAAGAACTCTGTTTGTGCCTTTAGACTGATTAATCGCCTTTCGTTGTCCTACCAAAGACAAAACAAGACACATGGCATACTAGCGCACACTTAGGAGCCCATTATCCAATTGTTTGAGAGAAAACGCAAAGTAAATTTAAGTTCTCAATGTTAATAGCATGCTCTGAATGGGAGCTGAGGTGTTTTTTAGTCTGACGAGGTCTGCTCTGTTGAGTTCTGCCCTGTCAGGACTTTTGAAGAGCATCTTCTAATCTCTCTTTTCTTTAGATCTGCATTCAGGCACGAGTGCTGCTCGGTTCACCCCGCCTTTCGTTTGACTCCCCCAGCTGTCTGCAGTGTTTGGCCAGATTTTGTTATATTCTCCCTTTGCTAATCTGAGAATCAGTCCCTAGTGTGCTTGAATCATTAAGATTCATTGCATTCAATAAATCGCCACTTTAATGACCCGTTTCACCCTGTTAGTTGGTTTGTTTATAGAGCAACAAATGAGAATTAAAATGAGTGGTTGACTGATATCTAATCACAGTCGTGAATAGCAGGAGTATATTTGTAGCAATAGCCAACAATACATTGTATGTGTCAAAATGATCGATTTTTCTTTTATGCCAAAAATCATTAGGACATGAAGTAAAGATCATGTTCCTTGAAGACATTTTGTAAATTTCCTTAAATATATCAAGACTTAATTTTTGATTAACAGTATGCATTGCTAAGAGGTTGTCATTGGACAACTTTCTCAATATTTAAAATTATTTTTTTTGCATTCTCAAATTCCAGATTTTCAAATAGCTGTATCTTAGCCAAATATCATCCTGTCCTAACAAACCATACATCAATGGAGAGCTACATCAGATTTCATGTGATTTATAAATCTCAGCTTTCATATGATGTATAAATCTCAATTTAAAAAAACTGACCCTTATAACTGGTGGTTTTGTGGTCCAGGGTCACATATATGAAATAATACTAATTATTGACACCGAATGAAATATTTACACCGAATACATATTTACTCCAGATTTGCTAAAACAAATAGCCAGATTTTGAAAAAAAATTCTCAAATATTGTCTGATTAATGAGTCCATCATTATTTCAGGACAATTTACTATTTTTAATGTAAATAAAGTGCAAAGAGGACTGTTTTCAGCAATGTTTTATGACTTATGAAAGCACTGTTGACTTTTTTGATCATAATCATCCCAAAGCACCATGGTGTTCAGGTTTTAACAGAACATTAAACATGTTTGCAAGGTCTGTGTGTTCTCGTTGTGGAGAACGTGCCAGTTTTTATTGTGATCAATAAAAGTTGGTTGCTGTTAGTAAATGGATGTCCATTTGAAATAGTAGCTATATTTGTCAAAATATGTCATTCGGCAGTTCTGTGATCAAATAGAGGCAATTCAATCTGCTTAAAAGTCTACGTTAATTACATCTTTTGCAGTAAGGCCAAATGACATTTTGAGTTTCCACAAAAGAAAAAACATTAAATAAATTTGCTCAGGCTGTTGTATGAAAAAGCTTTGCATTTGGGAGCATGATCATATATTTTTTTCATTATACATCATTTTAAAGGGATATTTTAACCCAATATTCTTGTGGCTTCATAATGTTACGGTCGAACCACTAATGTCACTTGGACTATTTTAACAATGTCTTTAGTTCCTTTCTGGGCCTTGAACTTGCTGTCTATGCAGGCTCAGAACGCCCTCGGATTTCATCAGAAATATCTTAACATTTGTTCTGAAGATGAACAGGTTTGGAACGACGAGTAATTAATGACAACATTTTCATTATTGGGCAAACTATCTCTTTAAGTGAAATGTTTGGTGTTGCTAGAAAACTGTTTTAATGGTTGTGTTCATGTCAGCTCTGTGGAGGCTAAAGAGTTTTTCAGACTGACAGGGGCCAGTTTCTCTTACGTAACGTGCAGCAACCCCCAACACACATTCTTATACACACACCCCTCTCTGTCAAGCCTGTGAAACAATATCATTCAGTTTCAAAACCCTGAACCAAGAGGCTCTTATGTAATGAGCAGAACATGACCCCATTTTTGGGATGACAACAGATGACCTTGTAACAGAAGGGAGAAACCACAACTTTGGAAAATATATATTACCCTAAATTAAAATAACATTGTATCCCAATTGGCATATTATTTAGTTCATTTTTTAAAGTGGTGGGAAATTTTGCTTTGGTCCTTTCGGATGTTATTATATGAGTGTCGATAGCCTACAGGAGAATGTGGCTAATTGGCATATAACAATCGGATGATCAAATTTTATAAATCCTAACCACAAGCATTAAAACTGACACACATACACACACATGCACCAGTGATAACTGAAGCACATTCTGCCCGAGGAATAAATGCGGCTCTCTGCTGCATCAAATCTGGCCTAGAAAATGTGTCTCTGGAGTAATTAATCCTCTTGAAAAAATTTAAATGTTGTCAGACCCAGAAAATGGCAAGGAAATCTGAAGGAAAGGGATTTTTGAGGCCACATACTGTATTCCAGATTCTTTCTTAATATAGATTTTGTTTTTCTTTCTATGCATTCATAATAGGAACGCTTGACTCTTGATAATCCAATTTGCATGACCTCAAAAATATTGCACGTCACCTATGGTTTACAGAACGCGTTCATCTATTTTGCTTTCCACAATGCATACAAAAGTTTGCATTTAATAAGGATCTGGTAAATCCTCTGTATAGCTGTGGTAATCTTTTACCATGACATAACAAATAAGCTGCAGTTTCCAATTGTTGGGGAAAGTGATAGTTCACTCAAAAATGAAGATTTACTCATCTTCGTGTCATTCCGAACCTTTGGAGATGCTAAGGAGGAAAAAAAAGGAATAAATTATTTAAATGCTGATGAAACTTTTGCATTCTCTTGCAAAAATATTACACTCCCGAAGAAACTTTGCATTAGCAACAGCTTAATTTATTGCATTTATTTTTCATTTTTGGGTAATCTATCCCCTTAAGGTGTTGTAAAACAGACAAACATCAAGCTATCTTAGTATGGAGACAACACTCATATTTGTCATTTCCAGCAGGCGCTTGTGTTTTCTGGTGTGGCCACTGAGTGCTAGGAATGCTAAACATTCCTCACTGAATGTGTGTCTTCTGTTCAGCTAAAGAGCGAGAGAGAGCAATGAAGGAAGAGAGAGAGCGGACGGGAAAGGAACGGTGTGACAAGATTCCAGAGCTCACGCTTGCATACAGATGGAATCACATCAGGTCTCCTTTCCCGTGTAGCACACAGATGGTGTAAATCACAGTCCTCAGACATGAAGTGCTTGTAGGACAGCGTGTTTCCATCGTCCCTCTCTGATTGGATAAAGCCATCCATCCGCACCAGAATGTCAACAGACACACACCAAATGCACTGCCACCATCTTCTCAGTTACAGTGAAAGCTTTGCTTTTTTTAAAGGAACATAATGGAATTATCTGGTGGGAAGGCTGCATGTAAAAAAAAAAAATCACTATTATCTGACAAAGTGCACTGAAATGGCTTTCTTGAAAAATCTCTTAACACTGTTGCCACGGATTGTTTTTGATGTCCGCGGATTGAAGCAACCCCAAAAAATGTCATATTTAGCCCCTGAAATACGGATATACCAGGGGAACCCTGACAAAAAAAACATGTATTTTATCCCCCGGAACGCAATTTTTAACTGGGGACCCCCTCCAAACACAATTGGACTAATTTTGGGCTAGTTTTTGAGTAGGAATTGGGTGGGTTTTGTTGTGAAAACCCTGGATAACATACTCCGATCGTTTAGGGCAGGGGTCACCAGATCTGGTCCTGGAGTGCTGGTGTCCCTGCAGAGTTTAGCTCCGACCCTAATCAAACACATCTGAACCATCTAATCAAGGTCTTACTAGGTATACTTGAAACTTCCAGGCAGGTGTATTGAGGAACGTTGGAGGTAAACTCTGCAGGACACCGGCCCTCCAGGAACAAGTTTGGTTACCCCTGGTTTAGGGTTTAAGGTGGGATAAATGTTATTGTTGGTTATGCAATTCTGGGAAATGGAGAATGTGAGAAACTGGTAACTACTGGAACTATTAAAAAGGTGACTTCTAATTTGTCCTTACTGAAAAATGCCATTTTAAACTATGCTAAGGTAGTTTGCAGGTCTTACATGTAGCTG
>JAHKKF010537691.1:15761-60759 GCA_019740295.1 Labeo calbasu
GGGGGGGGTTGAGGATGAGGTAATTCATTAGGCCTCAAATGAGATGCAGATCCATTCTCAGTCAGACTCCCAGTTCTTCTGTTCTCCCCCCAACCCCCCACTCACCTCTTCCGATCTTTGATTTAACGGTCGCTGCTTGCTTCCACTTCCGGCTCCCTGTTTGTCTCATTTCCATATTTGAAAAAGAGCATTGCTCAAGCTCTATACCCTTCAGGATCAATGCGCCCTTTTTGGCGAGACTGCTCTGCGCTCTTCATTTAACCGGTTTTCTGTGGTTTTAGGGCAACATAATGGCATGTTGTCCTGGAAAAAGAGTGACAGAGGTGCTTGAAGGAGAAATTCTGGTTTGTTTCTTATTCATTTATTTTCATTTTTAAAAGATAAACACTGTTTTATGCAATATTGTAGTACTATATTATGTATACATAAATACAGAAAAAAGCAGTAATATTGTGAAATATTTAGACTATTTAAAATAACTGCTTTCTATTTAAATGTATATTAAAATGCAATTTATTCCTGTGATCAAAGCTAAATTTTCAGCATCATTACTCCAGTCTTCTCCAGGGTAAAGAAATTATAGATATTAATACTTTTATTTAGCAAGGATGCTTTAAATTGATCAAAAGTGATGAGACATTTATAATGGTACAAAAGGTTTCTATTTCAGATAAATGCTGTTCTTGTAAACTTTCTATTCATCAAAGAACCCTGAAAAACTTCTACTCGGCTGTTTTCAACATAATAATAAATGTTTTTTGAGCAGCAAATCAGAATATTAGAATGATTTCTGAAGGATCATGTGACTGGAGTAATGATGCTAAAAATCCAGCTTTGAAATCACAGGAATAAATTCAATTTTAAAACATATTCAAATAGAAAACAGTTATTTTAAATAGTAAAAATGTTTCAAAATTTAGCTGTTTTTGCTGTACTTTGGATCAAATAAATGCAGGCTTGGTGAGCAGAAGAGAATTCTTTAAAAAACATTAAAAATCTTACTGTTCAAAAACTTTTGACTGGTAGTGTACCTCAGGCATAACTCCTTTTTTGTTGTTGTTGTATCTTTATAAGCTTTTAATATCAGTATGCTGTTGAAAGTGGCAGATTTTGTCCTAATATAAAAATGTTTGCGCCAACATTTTGGCACGTGAAACTATTTGGCCAAAAATGAATTAGACCAGAAAAATAAGCTGCATTTTACATATTCATTATAGATTTACTTAACCTGTTGTCTTCATTATTTAATATATGTTGGAATAAATCTGTCATGAAAACAGTTACTGTTCAAATGTTTAAATGTTCATTTCAACAATGAAATGTAGTAGAAATATAATTATATAATTTAAGAATTGATATAAAAACTGCTTTATGCATTGTAAATACAATACAGTTACGATTCAGATGTTTAATTTAGTTCTGCGTTGGTAATTGGATGCATTGCTTCCAATATTTCTTTCTTTGTTTGTGTCAGTTGCTTGTATGATTGACAGCATAGTACATTGCTATAGTATCAGTCTATTTTCAGACATGGTAATAACTACCAAGCAAATGCATAATGCAACAGAAATCAGCAGTCACATTACAGAATTTTCCCTGTGTAGCTGTACTCTTAGTTACTACTATTTTAAACTCAACATTTTATGCATGCAACCCAGATCTTTTCTTATGCTTAATGTCTTTTTATCATTTCATGTCTGGTGGTAATGGTATTTTTAGCTCAACAACATGAATAATGCGATGCATGGCAGTGTTTACTTGGTTTGTCCCTGGACAGCATACAACGCTAGTGCTGAGAGGAAAATGGGTTCGGGGTGGATCAGAATGAATCAAATCCTACCTCAAGCACACCTGAGGGTTAAAGCAGACCTTGAGCTGAAAAGTCTCCAAATATTAGTTGCTGTGACACTCTCAAACCCCTGTTCATTCAATGCTGTAACTTCCAATCTCATTCTTCCAGGGACAAAACAGGCCACCACTGATGTGTTTTTGTTTTTTTGTTTTTTCGGTCAGAATAACTCTTCCGCTTCACAGCAGCTGAATAGACATGTTGAGGTGGAGACAACACAGCCATCCCTCTGAGTAAAAGCAGGATGTTTTTGTATTTACTACACAAGCTGATTTTTACTCTAGGGTGTTGTATTTATAGGGCTAGATGGTATATCGAAAATCCATTATATATTTGTGATGTTCATGTTTTCTGTAACAACAAAATCACATCTTTTTAAGTTTTCTAAAGACATTAAATATCTCTTATTTTTAAATTCAGAAGAATAACTGTGAATCAAATAAATCAGAGCTTTGATTCAATGATTTATTAGTTTTGTTTAATTTCTGGAAGTTGCTATGGCATATTTGTCATGTAATAAAATGTTTTAGTTATAAACAACTGTAGTTCACTTCTACATTTGCCATGTTTTGTTTGCCTTAATTATTTCTATATTTTTCACTGTGCTTTAGTTTTTGCTTAAAATATTTTTAATGTAATTAAGACCATTTTTAAATTACAGTAAATTGTATTTAATATCATCAAAAAGGCAGAGGAATATTGAATACTCTATTTTTAAACTATACTGCCACACCTTACTGTGACATCTGTCTGTCTTTATGTGTATGTTTATACATAGATGCTTTATTGAGTCTGTAATGTTGGCCAACATCAAATCGGACTCTAACCCAGATCACACTCTTATCAGTGAAAAGCAGGTGATCTGTTGAACCTCCTCCTTGTGTGTGGACTGTCCCGACATGACATCATGGCTTTAAGATCTCCAGAACTTGTTTTCCTGCTCATTTTCTTGGATGAAATTTTCAATTTAGACTTATAGCGTGTGTTCAGGTGTCCAGGTAAGCAACACGCTTATCAGTAGTGATCAGGAGTGGTAAACTTTAGCTCTTCACGATTTGCTTCAACTGGATTTTGATTTAGGAAGTCATGATCTATTGTGATTCTGTGTTAAGATTCAAAACAAGTGTATGATTCTGTATAAACCCACCATAAGTAAAATAACATTGAATCTGAGACCGTTTTGCTTTTACATGTATAGTTTAATCCAGATTTGCATAAGAATGATCAGCTTTGTGAGAGTAAAATATTAAGTCCCATGATTCTGCTTTCTTTAAATATAATTAATGGTGCAGAATGTTTGCACCTTTTTTTGGTAAATATGTGATATGTAGCACATATGTCAGTTTTTACAGTGTTCTACATTCATTCAGTATTTTAATGAAAAGAATAACTATTGGCTTCAGGGCTTGGAAATGAAGCTTTGGCATTTGCGTGGTCATCTAATGTCTACGAGTTGGCAGGCATTGGAATGTTTTCCATTTGGAGAAAGTAAATCATATGGTTTAGTCTGGAGTGTCTGATCTGACTTTTTCTCCTATCCACTAAATCGATGTTCTTGAGGGAAGTGGGAAGGTGGCAAGATCACCATTATTTTCTTGTGTCCACTGAGCAATTCTTTAAACTACCAATAATCAATTGAGTGGAGGACAGTTGAGGTTCATATTGAGCTGTCTGGGGGCATGACTTTAACTTATTTGCTGTACCGAAACGTTCTGTTATGGATTATGCATGCAAACCGAAAACAAATCGATCTGGATTTAATCTCTGTGGAATGTAACTGTGAATGACTCTTCTGTGTAATCACACATCTGGTAGACAAATACTCTTAAGTGTTTGCTGTAGCTTTGGAATGAAGTTCGACTGGTCTTCATCTCTCGGTTGATGTTTGTCACTTTTTTTTGTCTTCCGTCTTAGATACCCCAGCTGTTCCAGAGGCCAATCCCAGTGATCCCAACTCTGAGGAAATCAACACCCCTTCAAAAACAGAATCAGGCCTTGAAGCCAACACACCTATGGAGATGGACACCGCAAAGTCAGCTCCCCCGAAACAGCCAGACATCATTCCAAAGTCCCCTGCGACACCCACTCCGAGGTCGAGTGGTAGCCCTCAACACAAGAAAGGTGGGTGAAGACCTTGAAGACTATCTGAAATTTATTTTAAGACAAGTTCAGTATTTGTTTTTGTTTTTTTATATATATATAGTACTTTTCATTATGATCAGAGAATTGCTTCTTTTGTCCTCTTAATTACCTTTTTACCCCAGAAATTAAGATCAGAATGAACGTAGAAGCATTATTACTGCTAGTTAGTCGGGTTTACATGGTTTGTAGTTGGATGAAGCTGGTCTTTCATGGTTATTTAGTTTATTTATGAGGTTGATTGCCTGTATCAGCTTGGTAGACCATCTTGGTCAAGCTGGTCTTGGTTCGACAAACCATCTTGGTCAAGCTGGTTTGGTTTGACAGAACATATTGGTCAAGCTTGTTTGGGTTGGTAGATCATCTTGGTCAAGCTGGTTTGATTCAGCAGACCATCTTGGTGAAGCTCATTTGGGGTTGATAGAACATCTTAGTCAAGCTTGTGTGGTTTAGTAGACCCATCCTGGTCAAGCTGGTTTGGTTCAACAGACCATATTGGTCAAGCTGGTTTGAGTTGGTAGATCATATTGGTCAAGCTGGTTTGATTCGGCAGACCATATTGGTCAAGCTGGTCTGGTTCGGTAGACCATCTTGGTCAAGCTGGTGTGGTTCGACAGACCATATTGGTCAAGCTGGTTTGGGTTGGTAGAATATCTTGGTATAACTGGTCTGGTTCGGCAGACCATCTTGGTCAAGCTGGTTTGGTTCGGCAGACCATCTTGGTTAAGCTGGTTTGGTTCGGCAGACCATATTGGTCCAGCTGGTTTGGTTCGACTGACCATATTGATCAAGCTGGTCTGGTTCGGCAGACCATCTTGGTCAAGCTGGTTTGGTTGGACAGACCATATTGGTCAAGCTGTGAAAGACAGCTTGGTCAAGCTGGTTTGGGTTGGTAGAACATCTTGGTCTGACTGGTCTGGTTCAGCAGCCCATATTGGTCAAGCTGGTTTGGGTTTGTGGAACATCTTGATCAAGCTGGTTTGGTTTGGCAAACCATCTTGGTCAAGCTGGATTGGTTTCGCAGACCCTATATGTCAAGCTGGTTTGGTTCGGCAGACCATATTGGTGAAACTGATTTGCCACCATCTTTGTCAAGCTGGACTGGTTTGACAGACCCTATATGTCCAAATGGTCTGGGTTGGTAGAACATCTTGGTGAAGCTGGTTTGGGTTGGTGAACCGTCTTGAGGTGCTAAGTGTTCATAAAACTTGTTGATCTGCTTGACCTCCATAACATAACATTGATAGCGATAAACCATTGAAGTGCTTTAAATACACTCAGCTCTATTCAAAACTGTTTTCACTTCCATGAGGAACACAGGATGTCTCTTGTGAAACAAGCCAGTGATTGAGGATTTACCCCTGACCAAAGTCTTAAAAGCTAACAGGGGCATTTGTTTATTGACCCACAAAGAATTTCCATGGTCATGCCTCTGTAAATGCTCCTAGAATTAAGTTATTTCAGCTGTATTACATTAATGTAGAAATGGATCCGTTTAATGAGGAAAACTTTGGTGCTAATGCTGATTTGTGGAGGCCGGCGACAGGCAGTTCCTAATCTCCTCTGGTCATCAGCTGAGGTGAAGCAATGAAACCTGACTGGGCATCACATTTCACAGTGCTGTGCCAACTGGAGGGATTTAACCCTCCTTCCTGGTTCAGTCACGTTCATAGTATAAAGCTTTCACTTGTACGAGCACATGTAGGTACATGTTAATAGGAGAGTTGTTTGGGTTTGAGAAAGTAAGCAGCTTTTCTTTGCCTACTTCTTTGTTGTGCTTTTATACAACTGAGGATGTGGTTGTAGAGCATTTGTTGGTTGTTAATTTTGTGGGGAAAAGCTGGTTCAGCGGTGTCTGGCTAGCTATTTATACTTTGTTACTGTGCTTGATACTGCAGTTGTAGTTGTCATGTTTTTTTGATCTGGTTCCTTTTAAATGATTCATTCCTACTGATTTGCTAAGCATTTGTGAGTCACTCAAATGTAAAGGAGTTTGGGAGGAAAAATGATATTTAATTGTGTCACATGTTGGAATCACTCAGAAGTACACCCGAAAATGAAAATTGTGTCATTAATTACTCACCTTCATGTCGTTCCACACCTGTAAGCTCTTCGTTCAACTTCAGAACACAAATTAAGATATTTTTAATGAAATCCAATAGCTTTCTGACCTTGCACAGACAGCAACGCAACTGGGTTCAAGGCCCAGAAAGATAGTAAAGACCGTAATGTTATGAAGCTACTTTTTGTGCACAAAGAATACATAATGACTTCATTCAACAATTTTCTCTGTTTTGTGTCAGTCCTCGATGCACATTCACAAGAGTACCATGACGTATGTCGACAATAAATTTATTTTTGTTTTCTTTGCACACACAATTTTTCTCGTAGCTTTAATTTTAAATTAAATTCATACTAATCTAAATGCTTTAAAATATTGTTAACTATTAAAAAAGAAGTGGCATTTCTCAACTATTTCAATTCAGTTTCTTCATTTATTTCATGTTTAATTCGTAATAACAACAGTGTTCCGTGGTTTTACCAGTAATGGTTAATTAGTAGTTGATTTTAGTTTTCTGATTTTACCTTTAATAAACAAACGACACTACCAGTCAAAAGTTTTGTAATGTTTTTTGCATTTATTCGACCCAAAGTACAGCAAAAACAGTAACATCTTGAAATATTTTTGCTATTTAAAATAACTGCTTTCTACTTGAATATATGTTAAAATGTAATTTATTCCTGTGATATTAAAGCTAAATTTTTAGCATCATTACTCCAGTCTTCAGTGTCACATGATCCTTCAGAAATCATTCTAATACGCTGATTTGCTGTTCAAGAAAAATTTCTATTTCAGATAAATGCTGTTCTTCTGAACTTTCTATTCATCAAAGAAACCTGAAAAAAATTCTACTCGACTGTTTTCAACATAATATAATAATTTTAGTCATTATTTTTTAACAGCAAATCAGAATATTAGATCATGTGACTGGAGTAATGATGCTAAAAATTTAAATAGTAAAAATATTTTAAAATTTTATCGTTTTTGCTGTACTTTGGATCAAATAAATGCAGGCTTGATGACTTTTTTAAAAAACATTTAAAACTTTTGAATGGTAGTGTATATTTTTGGTTATCTTTCTGCAGTATGTCATCATTCAGTCTCACATGGTTTTATGTTATTAAGTTGCTTCGCACTACTGGTGGTGCACAGTTCAGCTCATCTCATCATAAAATACATTACTGCTGTCAACATCTTGTAAAACTGAACACTCTGTTCCAAAGAATATTGTCCTCCATTGATTCTGGGCTGCTGCTGCCTCACTCATAATATATTAGTCATGAGAAAGAACATCAGGAGACCTGAAGGAAGGGAAGAGCTTAAGATCAGACATTGACTCATTTCGCTTGCTGTTTCAAAGCTGAATCATGTGGCTTTTTTCTCACCTAGCCTTTTGCCGTTCACCTTTATTGACTTAAATTCGCATAGTAAAACTGGGAAAGATTGTAAAGTACAGCTGCAGCATGCAAAACACAATTTACAAGTACCACAGGAAGTATAATGCTTTGCTTCCTTCCATTCATAGTTAGTTTTAAATGTATAGTTTTGAAAGCTTGCAAAGCTTTCTCACACCCCTTGTATTTAGTAAATTAGAGTCATAATTGCACCTTGAGATTATAATGTTCAGTATTATTAATGAAGGTGATGAATCAGCACATAAGTAATTTTTCTCTTGCTTCCTGCTTATAAATTAGTAATGTAGTATTATTATTATTATTATTATTATTATTATTTACTGTTTCTGTTTTGCTTATTAATTATTTACTTGCCAATGGCCTTGCATACAGCATGATATTTATATCCATATGTGTTTCTTATTCTAGGATGTGATGCTGCTAGTGTTAGGATCCATAACCATTAGGCTTCATAACTGTGAGAATGTTGTCGTTTCCACTTAGTGGTTTTATTGAGAGAGCAAACCACCTTTAGAATTGTTGTTTACACTTTAATTTTGATATAGATTTTATGTAATTAAAAATTGATGCTTCTTAAATTGGTCAATACAGCTTCCCAGCCATGAAAAGAAATCTTTCTGTTCAGGCGGATTGTTTGTTTTAGCGCTTCAGGAGATGTAAGCTCTATGATTATGCAGTTCTCTGCTGCCTCAGACCCTTTCTGGGTCAGTCTGCTGCTTTTTCTGTCTCTGCCCAGTGACTCATCAATGAGAACACGGACCGCTCGACAGGGCCCATGCACAAGACTCTGCTTTAGCTTCCTGTGTTCTATAAATACTGAATCAAAGTGGAACACAGGTCATGAAGAGGAACACTGCTGGAGTCTTATGATCATTATTAATGAGTTTGAGTCAGCAGATAAAAGTTGTACTAGACTTTGTGGGTCTTGAGACGCCAACTTAAAGGCTTCATGGGGCCAGTTCATTGGGGTGCAGTTTAAAGTGTTGAACTCCGAGTGAACTGGTTTGAATGTAATTACCATAAAGCAGGTTTTTCAGCTGTGTTCTGCACAGTCCTGCACTGCACGTGCTGAGAGACTATGCAACAATATGAAACTGTGACTGTGTAGTAGTCTTAATGAGTTGTGTAATGAATCAAGTGCAAAGGGATGAGAACGTGCATAGACATATCATTAAAGCTGATGTATGATAAATGGCATATATTGTTGGGTGCTGCTGCTTTATAAATTGTTATGGCGTATTCATGATGACATAATTTTGCAAGTGATGAATATATTTGATTAAATACTGTTTAATTATAATAGCTCTAATCACTTTGGCTATTTGTCATGGATCAATGATGTTCAGCCTTAATATAAGATATATTAATAATGTAATACATATATACATATCAGTGGTGTGTGGTGGTGTTCTGAAATGAGATATAAATCTAATTATAAATTATGTTCCAGCCACATTATCTTGGTTAAATAAACATTACTTACACTATCAGAAAAAGAAAAAAAAACATGTAATCAATATTCTGTTCATTAAAGCCAAGTATGAATCTCATCAAGTTAGTGTTTAAGCATTTATTCCAAAATAATAACTCAAGGCAGTAACAATTTAAACAGTATATTTCATTTGTAAACTTACGTTTAGCTATTCTTTCTAATAGTTAACTTTTAACTATTTTTGCATTTTTCAGATCATCAGTCATCGAAGCTCTGTAAATATTGGTCATATACACTGAGATTTACTTTAAATTTCACTAAGCTGATTACTCACTAAAACTCCCACAGATCATGTTTTCATGTCATTTTAAGTTTATTTTGACGAAAAAAAGTGGTAGTATCTAAGTGTGAGAGTTGTTTACTTACTTTTTATATTAGTCTTCCATTTAACGCCATTATATTGATCATTCAGAGTGATTCGCGAACTCGCAACGCACACAAACACAAGAGGCGGGATTTATTGCATGAACCAATCACAGCCGAGCAAAGCCAGTCATATCCAATCATATCGCGATGCTTTCCCACATGCATTCTTAGTTACCCTCAGGAGAGATGGGAGCGACTCTCGCTGTAACTTTACCTGCTGGTGTCGCTGTTGGACAGTATTTCTGTAGTAAGATAAGCAATTTATACACTTTTTAATGTTATATTTTGTGATATTGGCATCGTTTTATTTTTTTACTACGATTTTTTTTCTCATCCAATGTTTTGAGAAGCCACTTCCTCCCTTGCCTTCTCTGAGGAAACGGCCCTGATACATATAATGTTATACATAATGAATTCTGAATGATTGTGACACTGAAGACTGAGATAATGGCTGCTGAAAATGTAGGAATAAATTAGATTTTAAAATATATTAAAATAGACAACAGCTGCTTTAAATTATAATAATATTTCACAATTTCAGTTTTTACTGTCATTTTTGGTCAAAGAAATGTTGCCTTAGTGAATTTCAGATTTAAGACATTGATGCATTTGAGTAAGCTCCCTAATAATGCAATAAAACTAGTCTGTCTTTCAGTCCAGGTAAAGGTTCACTCCGAATGAATGTTAATTGTGTTGCGTTGAGTTGATTGTATCTGTACTGTGAGTCCTCAGGGTTTTCTGCTGTCAGTCGGAGCGTGTGAATGCTGCCAGTCTCTGCTGCTGCCAGCCTGCAGTGCTTTATACTCCTGCAGATGTGAGTGCGGCCTCTACCGCACAATAAGCTCTCTCATTCCCGGCACCCCGCAGTCTGACTGTCTCTATCTCTTTTTATCTCCATCCAGGAGAGCTTTAGAGGGTTGAATGTCAGCCTCATGTTTTTTCAAAGCAACAGTGTGGTAATTTCAAAATATTTCACCAAAACTAAACATTTTATTTTGCCTGTTTTCACAGATGGAATGAAGTTGGATGAGCGGCAGAAACAGGCGAAGGAGAGGAGGGAGGAGAGGGCCAAATATCTCGGTAAGACAGCACAAAGCAGACGGTGAGACAGCACCCCCTGCTGACTGGTCTGTAGATGTGTTCAGACAAAAAAAACACTTAATGTCATTCATGCATCAAACTCCTGAGGCTTGTGCAACAGTGCAGGAAGGCTGCCAAGAAATACATGCAGAAATTCTATTTAGTCAGAAGTTTCACATTTGTCATTGACATTTGACAGGTCACATATTTTCAGACTAACAAGCATGTGCATGCAGTTTGCATTTTTGCCTATTTATTTGTTTTATTTGTTTCCAATTTTTTTTTTTTTTATTGTTTTCCATTCTATATCTCTATTTTTCTCTTAAATACTAACAATGTATTAATATTTTATACATTATATTATTATACTTTTATATGTTAAACATTCTATTAAACATTCATATTTATTAGTTATTATTAACAAATACGTTATACCATGAAACTACAAGCAGTTTCGAAAATGGACTGATGTGTATTTGTGTAATAATATTTAAATATTAAATGTGTGTTAACATTTATGTATAGTATATTATATACTTATATGCTGCATTTATTTATATATTAAATGTAATTTATTTACATGTTTTTAGTGTTTAAATATTAATATATAATGGTATGCTTTTAGGTAATTTAAGCTTAAATTTAAAATTTACTCAAATACATACATTCTCTCTAGTTTTAACAATTTTGACTGAAATACCTGATTTTTTTGTCTTTACTAAACTAGCACTGTAAGATTTTCTCCTCTTCAGAGAATTATAAATATCTCACATGCTGCCTGGTTTTGTTTGTCTGTCATATTACTGTGCTTGTCATGGCTGCTGAGATTGCTGTGCTGCTCTGCTTTGCATGATTGACACAATGTTTTTGTCTTCTTTTCCACCTTCCCTCCCCAGAACAGCGTGGCCAGACTCAAGGTAAGCCACTCCTCCGTCTCCGGTGGTGTTGGTGACTGATGCGCTTCGTCCCTTTTTCTATCAAATGCTTATTCACTTGTAGAGCTGCTTTCCATTTTCTTTGTGTCTCATAATCATAATTAGAGATTGCGTTTGGTGTCTTAATTTTGAGTGAAAACATGCCAGATGTTGTCACACTCCCCTGCTGGAAAATGAAGCTTAAACCAATGAGATGAATACAGTTTCTACATAACTGGTCAAAGCTGGCAATTTATGGTCATTAGCTGGTTTAAGCTGGCTTAGGTGGATAAGACAATTGACAAAGGTCAAGCTAGTAGACCACCTTAACTAAGCTTAGGACCTGATTGAACTGGTTAAATATGTCAGTGTTTTCTATAAAATGATTATATACACTAGCAGTCAAAAGTTTTTGAAAAGTAAAATTTAAAGAATTCACTACTGGAATTCTCTACTTGGTGAGCCAAGCCTGCATTTATTTGATCCAAAATACAGCAAAAACAGTAATATTGTGAAATATTTTTACTATTTAAAATAACTGCTTTCTATTTCTACATTTTCAGCTTCATTACTCCAGTCTTCAGTGTCACATGATCCTTTAGAAATCATTCTAATATGTTGATTTGCAGTTGTTATTATTATTATTATTGTTATTATTATTATTATTATTATTATTATTATTATTATTATTATTATTATTCACAATATTTTCAAGATTCTTTGATCAATAGAAAGATCCAAAGATCAATGTTTATCTGAAATAAAAAGCTTTTGTAACATTATACACTATACCATTCAAAAGCTTGGAGTAAGTATAATTTTTTATTTTATTTTATTTTTTGGGGAAAGAAATTATAGAAATAATACTTTTATTTAGCCAAGGATGCTTTAAATTGATCAAAACTGATGATAAACACATTTATAATGTTACAAAAGATTTCCATTTCAGATAAATGAAATTCTGCTTCGCTCTTTTCAACATCATAAAAATGTTTTTTGAGTAATGGAGTAATGATGCTAAAAATTCAGCTTTGAAATCACAGAAATAAATTACATTTTAATATGTATTTAAATAGAACACAGTTATTTTAAATAGTAAAATTATTTCATCATTTTACAGTTTTTGCTGTGTTTTAGATCAAATAAATGCAGGCTTGGTGAGCAGAAAAGACTTCTTTAAAAACATTAAAAATAACAATTAAAAAAACTTTTGACTTGTTTTTGGGGTAAAGATTTAATTTAGTTTATTTTAGAATATTGTAGAATGTAATTTTTAATCAAGTGTTTGTTAAAATGAAAAATAATTGTGTATAACTAATAGTAATGACATACAGTTTAGATCAACTGCTTTAGATGAATGAATTCAGGGAGTTCAATTCAGTCAGTGATTCATCAGACTTATTTAAACCTGATTCAAACAACGATTCATTAAAAAAACAGCTCATTGGAGTCATTTGTCTGTAAATTAGCCCATACTGGCCACAACATGCATTTGGTTTGAAGTATAACCTGTTTTTTTTTCCAGCAGGGTCAGCTGTCCTCCTGATTTTATTCTGATCCTTTGCTTTTACTATTGACTCACTGTGAATTTTATACAACAAACATGATTGGGCTTGTTGGTATCTTAATAAAAGGATCAACCAATTTACACTTTGATTTTTAGGTTATCTCAAATGTGTAAAGAAAATTGTTTATTTGGTATTCTTGTTTACACATTTTTTTCAGTGAATCTGTCAAAACATGTCATGTAGGTCATATTTCATTGTTTATGAACAACAATAATGATACACCGCATTCCTGTTGTTTAGCACTGGGGTCAGTTTTAGGCCATAGGTCCGCCAAATTTGAACTTTCGACCACTAAACTTCCCCTCACTATTGTATGTTTTTCAGACAGCTTGTTTTCATAGCAGGTTTTTACAAGTTTCCCATAATTACAAACTGCAGGATCCATTCAGACCCAGAAATAACAATTGCAGCTGTCTTGAAGTGACTGAAGTGTGAATAAATCATGATTGATGGGAATATAATCATCATAAACACACGTCCTGCTACATTCCAGTCACACGGGTGTGAAGTGTGTCATTTAGACCTAACAATTCAGGTCATAGTCAGTCGAACTCATCAATCCATCTCTTTTACCATCTCCTCATTAATGTTTAATATTTGTGTGGGCTGCAGTGACTGAGTCAAATGTTCATAGTAGGACACGTAGTAGTCTCTCAGACTGTGGGTCGTCTTCCAGCTCATCTATCTGCCAGCAGGATTATAAAAGATTGATGAAGAGCATCACCCGGGCACTCTCAGGCTATTAGTATTTTATAACTGTGGAGCTCAAAGAAGAAAGCTCAAAACCTCCAGCCTCAGAAGAGATGAAGGCTCCCAGCGGAGAGTCTTTTCATGTCTAGCCTTGCTTTCACTCTTTTAGCAGTGACAGTAGATATTCCACGTTAATGCGCTTTTTATACTCTAAAAGCAGACTCTGATTCAACATTAAGGCCTGACAGTTAATGTACAACTTGATTTTGCTAGCTTTAATGTCAAAATGATGTTTTCCTTTTCTTTCTAGACAGTTTCTGTTTGGTGCAGAGTGGAGCTTGTAGCATATTAGTGGCCCTGTCATTGTCGCATTTGAGTTTGTTTGAAGTCCCGCCATTGATTTTGTCATTTTATAAAGTAAAACACCACAATATCAAAAATATTTGATCACAACTAATAAATGAACACGCATTGGTAATGTGTTGAAATTTGTGGCCGTTTATAATGAGTGTTTCTTGGAGGGAGAGATGACTGATGGTCAAGACGCTGGCTTAATTTTAGTAGCTCACAGACTCTTCTTCTCTCTCATGCAGCTGCTAAAAAGTCTCAGTGGCTGGAGAAGGAGGAACGGGCACGACAGTTGCGGGAACAGCAGCTGGAGGAACGGAGGAGGAAGCTGGAGGAGCAGCGGCTGAAAGCGGAGAGACGCCGCTCAGAGCTGGAGGAGAGACAGAGACAGAAACTGGAGAAGAACAAGGTGAGAGAGTAGTGGCGGTCAGTGCAAAACCACATGGCACGATCTGTTCTTCTAATTTTACACACTTTGAGGATCAGAGTTCTTGAGGTTTCTGCCAACTTGCCAGGCATTGTTTTCCCCTTCATATACTGATACGAAGCCAAATTGTGTGGCATTTGGGTATAACTTTCAGTCGAAGGGCAACAAGAGAAGCAATTTAAGTCTTCACTGCTTTTCTAGCGATAAGAAGAGGAGAAAAGAATGGGAAGATGCCTATGGACAAATAAAACCTCCTAAAGACCTGCGTCGTTTATTTTTACTACTTTAGCCCTGATGCCTTTGAGGCTTTTAGTACACAGCTACTGAAAGAGCTAACAAGCGGCAGAGATGAGAAATGCTAGATGCCATCCTGGCAGAATGTAAACATGCTGATGCTTGTCACAACGTCGCAGCCACTGAAGGAGTTCCTCAGTGCAGATTTCACTTGATATCCAGTGACGTGTGGGGAAAAAATCGATGGTACAACATTTGGTTTAACCCTATGCTTATATTCATTGCCACCTTTAAGCTCTTTCAATAGCTGTGGTCACAGAAACTGGAGAAGAACAAGGTGAGAGAGTAGTGGAGGTCAGTGCAAACCCACATGACACAATCTGTTCTTCTAATTTTACACACTTTGAGGATCAGAGTCTGTGAGGTTTCTGCCAAATCGCCAGGCGCTGTTTTTTAATTCAGCACTCTGAGTTATACTAGATGAGTTGTTTACCAGTGAAAGTGGAGCACATTGTACTAGGGCTCTTAAGATTTCCCCTTTGAAAGATCGAAACTGTCTCCTCTTATCCTCCCAGTGCCCATTATATATAAATGTGCAATATGAAGTGTTTTTTAGACTTTTGTTACGTTTTAAATAGACGCTCATATTGGAATTAATTTTTTTTTTTTTTTCAGGAACGTTATGAGGCTGCCATCCAGAGATCTGGTAAGAAGACGTGGGCAGAGATTCGGCAGCAGAGATGGTCCTGGGCCGGAGGCTTGAGCGGCAACTCCAGCCAAAGCCAGAGTGAGTTACAAAAAATGCACTTAAGTAAACAGAAAAACTGTACCTGCAGGTATTGCTACTGGTTCCTTTTCATATTAACTGCATTTGTCATCTATGTTTAAGTAAGGAATAAGCTGGATTGTATTTAAGGTGATTGTGATGGAGTTTACTTGAGACTTGACTGGCTTAATATAATATAAATAATGTCTGTTACTGAAATATGTAGTAGAAAACCCATGAATGATTTACATTTTTTGTACATTTGTTTTATACATATTTTGGACTATCGGGGGCACCATTATTTCCTGTTTTATTACCTGTTGCTATTTTTACAGCAACACAACTCGCCATACACAACTCGGAAAATAAAATACTGATACGATGCCACATTGTGTGGCTTTTTGGTTGTAATTTTGTAAGGGAAACGATTTAAGTTTTCACTGCTTTTCTAGTGATAAGAAGAAGAGAAAAGTATGGGAACATGCCTGTGGATGAATACAACTTCCTAAAGACTCGCGTCTTTGTTCTCTCCACTTCAGCCATGATGCCTTTGAGGCTTTTAGTAGACCACAGCTACTGAAAGAGCTTACAAACGGCAGAGACAAGAAACGCTAGATGCCATCCTGGCAGGATGTAAATATGCCGACGCTTGTCATGACACCGCAGCCACTGAAGGAGTTTCTCAGCGCGGATTTCACTATATCCGAGTTGTGTATTCCGAGTTGTTGAAGTAAAAATAGCAACAAGTGCAACCATTTTACGTCATCAAAATAATGGAGCCCCCCATACTCCAAAATGTGTATAAAACGATGTGAATTTTTTAAAATAAAGTAAGTCTTTCAAGGGCTTTCTGCTACATATTTCAGTAAGAGACATCATTAACGTTATATTAAGACAAACAAGTCCTTAATACCTGGGCTTCCTTTAATAACTTACAATAAGAAACTTTTTCAATTTCCATGTTTATATGGAAACAGATGTTTTCTAGATTTCTTGACTTTTCACATGAGATGGTTTCGTATGTGTTGCGTAAAACAGCTTCACAACCTTCTTCTCAAGCCAGGCTAAACGCTATTTACTAATGTGATAACCAAGAGCTCAGTTGCTATGCTTCTGGGGATCATAGGGACTTTAATGTGCAACTAGGCAAATGCAAATACTAACTGAGATCTGCAAACTCTTTTCTATTTTTATCGCAGTATCCTTCCATAGCATTAGCTTTAGTGAGGTTTGTGCTCTACAAGAGTCTCTCTAAACAAACAGAAGGTGCGCATGTTCCTTGTTTACATTTTCTGCCAGCAATTTATGCAGAAAATTGTATTTTATTCAAATTAAAACGTACAAAGAGAAACATCCTCATAATCTTCAGTTACTAGCCTTAATGTATTTTATGGGTCTGTATGTAACAGAAGGTGAGAATGACTTCCTGAAACTGCTTGAAAATAGGGTAATGAACTTCAGCGCAGCTTTGTACCACTTCTCCCAGGACTCAAGACCTCAATTTATAGGCTAACCAATGCTGTTTCTCCAAGGGTCTTATTTTCTAACGGACTTAATTTAGTTTTTCCCCTCCCAAAAGTTGTGCACACTCATTGCAGTCTCTGAAGGTGCCTTGAGAGGAAAAGTGAAGGCAGTGACCCCATTATGAAGTCTGTAGTGATAATGAACTTTGAGCAGCACAACTCAATAAAAATAGCAGTTGAGTTAATATTCAGACACTGCAAACATAACAGTGGTTATCCAGGATATAGATAACCATCTTTGGCTGCTCAAACAGTAGTTTCAAGATATGTTTTGACCTATATATTTACTTGACATATATAACAGTGGCTGTTTTATTTGTTTAATTTTTGACTGCTCCCCGTCGTTCCGCCTCGGTTCCGTCAGCATTGTGTACATGTATGCGGTGTTCTCTGGATTTTACAGGCAGATGCTCAATATCAGCGGTCAACCTGCCCAAACATGTGGATTCAGTCATAAACAAGCGGCTCTCCAAATCCTCTGCCACTCTCTGGACCTCCCCTAGTAGAAGTAAGGACACGCCTCCGGATCTAGCCCCCCCCCCACGTCTTCACAGGCTCCTCCCTTCACATAATTATGAGTTTCCATTTTATCCCCCCACTTTTGATTTCTCCCTTGAGACCAATCACCTGCTCGTCGTCCACCGTGATCATTCAATCATTCCCTCCTTTCAAACTCGTCAGTGTCTTCAGTTTGACCGAATTTGAATTTTGAAATCTTCATCGTCTTTTGCCGTCGACCGTCCTTAGTGGTGCTCTTTTTTTTTGCTTGTTCATTTTTGGTGGTGGTTTTCTCTGTTCCTTATTCCTTTTTCTTGATGTAACATCTTTAAGGTGAATACTTGCACACTTCTCCATACCTTCACCTGCATATGATGCATGATGATACAGTGGCCCCAGAAAGTATTTGGACACTTAAGCCACATTTAAAATGTTTGAATTTTACAGAATTAAAAAAATCAGATGTTAAACATTGATGCTAGAAATTTTCCAAAATTTCTAAAAGTGTCCAAATATTTGTCAGTTTGAACAATATATGTATTGTTTTATTGGTAACACCTTACAGTATGGTTTGTTAATGATGTTGGTTAAAGCATTAGGTATCATTTGACATATTTTTGTTATTCTAGGTTTGATTTGAATTACATTTGATTTAATATTTTTTTATTAATTTTATTTAATATTTTTTAAATTACATTCAAACTGTATAAATTAACATTAAAAGAGACTAATAGATATAGTAAAAATGTTTCTTAGATAATTTTCCCTACACTATAAAAAACAATTTGTTGAGTCAACTTAAAATAATTTGTTACCCCACTGTCTTACAATTTTAAATTCAGGTAATTCAAATAAGTTTAGTCAACTTAAAATTTTAAGGCAGCTGGGTAACAAATGTGGCTTTTAGGTTTAACTAATTTTTAGTTTAGTCAACTCAAATATCTAAATTGTCACTTAGTACAACTTAACGTTTCAAGTTGACTAAACTTATCTGAGTTGACTGAACGTTAAAATTTTCAGACAGCGGGGTAACAAATTATTTTAAGTTGACTCAACAAATTGTTTTTTTTTTTTTGTTTTTTTTACAGTATAATGCATTAATTCATGTTAAAGATTTGAAGCTTATTGTAAAGTGTTACCGTTTTATCATTTAAAACCTAACAAACATCATTTTGTGAAATGTTTAAAGTGTGATTTATTTCTTTGAAGTCAGTGTCACTTGTTTTGATGTTTTGTTACATTGTAAGTGTCTGAACATTATTCAAAAAGAGAAATGTGTTGATGGTTTTACATTCCACACAGAAGGGCCATTTATAAGTGAATTGAGGTCTAGTTGTTTTTGTTGGCTGGTGCTTCTTTTATTGGATGTACTAAGGTTATGAAAACTCAGTTGTAAGTAGGGCGTGCTCTATTTGCGAGTGCTCCCTAAAACAATAGATGGAATAGAGCACAAAGTAGAGATTACACTCAGTGCTTAGACAGCTAATCAAGTCCGGGAAGTTTTCCATGAGGCTATTGCAGAGTGCTGATGAATGTTCAACTATAGGCGATATCTCTCTCCATCTCTCTTCAGACTAAAACTAATACAATACTTATGGCTCTTTCTTATGTCCACATTTTCTTTTCTTTTGAAAATCACATAAGTTTAGAATCTGGGTTATTGTGGGTTAAATGAATTCCTCAGAATAAATGTTTATTTGATTTGATTTGATGTAATTTGTATGTTGTGTACTACTGCAGAGTTAAGTCCAAGTCAAGTTTCCTTAAAAGGACAATAAAGTACAACTCTAACTCTCTCCTGTTTGTGTAGTTTAACTTAAAGTAATAAAATAGCTAACACTAAAATAAAAGTTATAGATGAAAATGTATTTAAAAAAAAAAAAAAAAACTAATGAAAATGAGAATAACATTTGATAAAAATGCACCAATGTTCAGCTAAAAACTGAACGTGTGAAAATAAAATCTTAAGATATTGATATTAAAATAACACTTAAGAATGTGATGCAACTCTTTCTCAGGATTGGCATTGATGTTTATTTTTGGTTTGTGTGACAAAGCTGTTTTTTATTGTAATGTTTTATCATTGTTTTTTTGGTTTTTTTTACATAGCTTGTATGTTTTATTCCTGTCTTTGTTTTAATAGTTCATCCAAAAATGAAAAATTCTGTCATCATTTTCTTGTTTCCAACCTGTATGACCTTCTTTCTTCTGTGTAACACAGAAGTAACACTTTGATGAATCTTCACACAGTTCATAGTGAAAAACTACCATTAAGTCAATGGTTTGAAGTAGCATTAGGGTTACATAAGGTTAAGGAAGCATTAACTCTTTTTTTTTGTTTAAATTATTCTTAAATGTGTTTTAAACGAGTTAATTCACACAAAAGTTCTTTTTTTGGACTTGGTCATCTTTACTGGCTTTTCTAGCATGTGGCAGTGTTGTGAAATCCTCATGCGGGCTCACCATCATCTATGCTGACAGCAAAAGAGACAAACAGTTGTGTCATTGCCATGATGTTATCATTATAAAAATAAATCATGTCACAGCTATTGTGTGTTTTGTATTCATGTGAAAGTTAGGAAACGGATTATTGCTCTTATGTTTTAATGGGAACTCATTTTTATTATTTTCTTTCAGCTCGTAGCATGCAGCTAAGTCCCTGGGAGAGCAGCATTGTGGACAGGCTGATGACGCCCACTCTCTCTTTCTTGGCTCGTAGTCGCAGTGCTGCCAGCGTGCTAAACAACACCAGAGATGGCCGTGAGTGACAGGATACAATCATAGCACCCTTTATATTTGAGATTAGCATTTTAGTAACACTAGTTTGAGGTACTGTTCTATTTTTAGGGCCTGTGCAAGTCAGAAATAACAGCTTTTTCTGTTCTTTATGCTGCGATTTAAATGTGTTTTCTTTCATGCAGAAACTCCGTTGTGTCCACGCTCGGTGTCCGCCAGCCCTCTCTCAACATGTGCTCATCGGCCACATCACCGCTGCTCCGAGCGCTGGAGGGTCACCACCAGCACACCTGATATCGCTCAGCGCAGACGAGACTCCACACCTGTGAGTCATTTAAGACTCCCTTTCACTGTCCCCGTTTTTCTCATATTCCATCCCACCTGCCTGTTATATTTTGCTATGTGTGTATATATGTAGGGCCCTATGAAATCCATTTTATTTTTTTCCAAAATTCTGTTTTTTTGTGTTTTAAATTTTCGTGGATTCCGTTTTTTGTTTTAATTTTTCTGGACTCTGTTTTAATGGTTAAATGAAAAAAATAATAATCAAAAAGCATGTCTAATTAATTGAAATCATGAAATGTACACAATTTAACAGCAATGTATTAAAAGATTAACAAAAATTACATTTTTTTTTTTCCTGAAATTCAATAATAATTTACTAATTTAATAATAATCATTACTTTAAGTAATATGATATTTCTATTACTGTTTCTTCATGTTTAACCAAACTTTTATTTTGATGGGTTGCTGTGAAGACGATAGGTTCCTGTCTGTATATGATATGACAATAGTTCTTCTCAAAAGTAACAGTAAAATGTTCATGAAGTGACTCTCAGCATTTCTAGAGATTATGTTTGTGTCGTCATGTACTCTTATTTTGAGGCATCAGAGGCTACTCAGGCTTACACCCGCTTGTCACTGTATTTATTTTTTATCCCATCTTTTCTCAAAAGATGAGGAAGGATAAGAAGGAAAAGGAGAGAGAAAATGAAAAGGAGAAGAGTACCATCACCAAAGAGAAGGTGCTGAAGAAGAGACAGTCCATGCCAGCAATGAAAACCAGAATAGAGTCCAGGTAAGATGACTGTAATCTATCAATATCACATTTAAAAATCCATAACTTAAATTTAATTTTAAGGATCAAATTGGAAATTAGTTTTAGTCATAGATAGCTGTGTTATGTAATGCTGTCTCTGACTAAACATTTCTTCTTTTTGCAGTAGTCAGAAGTCAAAGTTTAGTTTCAAGTTATGCTTTATAGATCTATAGTTTAGCTTTAGTTTTGGTGCTTTTATGTGTTTACTTTGTTTATTCATCATTTATCTATTTCTAGGATATTATGAAATATCAGGTCACATTTAAGATCATATACTGACCACTACTGTGAACACATATCCACCATATTTTTCCTGTAAAAGTGGGTGCGACGATTTGTACATTTTATGGGTCTGGCTTTTGGTCTCATCCGTGTCCAGCTAGTTTAGTTTTTAGCTGTACAAAACAGCTTGTTTATAAGGTTCATACAGTACTTTTTCAGCACAGCTATTAAATTAAGTTTCTCTTTATGTTTCCAGTCCGAGTCCAGTTTCCAAACTGAGATCTGCATCTCCTGTGACGCCCAAAGGCCGTGTGTCCTCCCCCAGCCCTGCAGTTTCTTCCAAACCTCCCTCAGCAGCCGTTAGCCCAAGCACTCCTAAAGCCCGACCCAAGAGGACCAGGACCCCTGCTCGAGTGGAGACCCGCACCGCCTCGCCTGTCGCCATAGAGAGGGTCAGAGAGACCCGCAGGCCTGCTACACCTGAAGAACCAAAGAGTGAGTGTGGTGATGATGACTGTGGCGTCTTTTCCACAAGAGTTATTCCATTGTCAATTTACACTTTCTCCTCTCTCCAGTCCTCATTTTTTCCCCGCTCCGTTTCTCTGTGTTTTCTCCAGCCTCGTCTCCTGTCCCCTCCATTGTTGTGTCATCTATTCCGGACACGCCCCCTGTTGCAAGTGCACCAATCATGTCGGTTTCGGCACCCTCTGCCCCTGAGGAGACCCCTGTTGTCCCTGTCCTCCCACAGGTGGCTTCTCCAGCTCCTTCTCCAGGCAAAACCATGGCTGGTACCAATAATCCAGAGGAAGCCACCCGCATCCTGGCCGAGAAAAGACGACAGGCCCGTGAACAGAGAGAGAAGGAAGAGCAAGAACGCAGAGAACAGCAGGAGAGGGAAAGGTCTGTTTAAAATCAGTTTAGTTTTAATTTTACATATATTTTATACATATATACACAAACACACTACCAGTCAAAAGTTTTTGAACAGTAAGATTTTTAATATTTTTTTTAGGGAAGTATTTTCTGCTCGCCAAGCCTGCATTCATTTGATCCAAAATACAGCAAAAGCAGAAATATTGTGAAATATTTTTAATATTTAAAATAACTGCTTTCTATTCGAATATATTTTAAAATGTAATTTATTCCTGTGATTAGATCTACATTTATTAGCATCATTACTTCAGTCTTCAGTGTCACATGATCCTTCAGAATTCATTCTAATATGCTGATTTGCTGTTCAAGAAACATATTTTTTTATTGTTATTATCAATATTTAAAATAGATGAGAATTTTTTCAGGATTTAATGAATAGAAAGATCCAAAGATCAACATTCGTCTGAAATAAAAACTTTTGTAATATTATACACTATACCATTCAAAAGCTTGGAGTCAGTATAATTTTTTTTTTTTTTTTTGAAAGAAGTTATAGAAATTAATACTTTTATTTTATGCTTTAAATTGATCAAAAGTGACCAAAAGTGAAGTCTATTCATCAAAGAAAAGTTAAATTCTACTAAGCTGTTTTCAACTTAATAATAATAATAATAATAAATGTTTCCTGAACAGCAAATCAGCATATTAGAGTGATTTCTGAAGGATCATGTGTACTGGAGAACTGGAGTAATGATGCTTAATTTAGCTTTGAAATCACAAGAATAAATTACATTTTAAAATCTATTAAAATAGAAAACATGCTGTACATTGGATCAAAAACATGCAGGCTGGGTAAGCAGAAGACATTTCTTTAAAAAACAAAAGTCTTTTGACTGGTAGTGTGTGTGTGTGTATCTCTCTTTTTTTTTTTTTTTTTTTTTTTTTTTAAATAAACATTTAATTTAATTTTATTTATTAAATTTATGATGCATGTCTTTTTCACAATTGACACTTTACTGGTCATTTTAAGTCACTACTCCGCATCCTCATCTTCACACAAAACTGAAATGGTATGCTCATTCCTCACAACAAACGCCACAATGCAGCAGATAGTGTGCTCACGTCAGTCCAGCTTGCAACATGCACTGATCCTGTTCCACTTTTGTCTCATCAACAACAATCTATCATTTTCCACTATATCCGTCTAATAAAGAAGCAGAATAATCATTTAATTTCTATAAAATGTAAACTTTTTCAACTTTTGACCCTTTGTATCCCTACCGCCAAAGCCAAACTCCCACCTCGGCTATAACACACCTTCTGGTATGCTTTTAAACATGTCCTGCTCAATCAGGCTGTGCTCCAGGAATAGCCTGTGTGGTGTGGAGCTGTTGACGTCTGGTGTCTCAGTGACAGTTTATGAGTTTAACACATTTATAAGCCAAAAGGGACTTTGGCAGCAGCGTAACGAGAGTTCCACACTGTTTATGCTCCAGTGCTGCTGGTAACTATGGGTGCAGATATTTTGGTCACAACTAAAAGGATTCACTGATTCATGCTCTCCATCCTCTTTGTATTGGTCACTGTGCAATAATAAGACCATGTCTGCAATTTAAAGTTAATGTTATTTTACCATCCACAGCAAAATGATCAATTTTGCAAGAGACAACAAAGTCCACCTGCGTTCCCATGCCCTTTTGATTCAATAATTCACAATGCTCAATGCTTTTTTTTGTTATCCTCTGTGTGTACAATGACTGACTGTCTTCCATCACACAGGGTTCAGCGTGAGGAGAGGCTAGCTCAGGAGGCGGAGGAGAGGAGGCGCAGGGAGGAGGAGGCACAGCTCATGGCGGAGCAAGAGCGGTTAAGAGAGGAGGCTCAACGCCTGCAGGAGGAGAAGGAGGCACAGGAAAGAGCCAAAATTGAAAAAGAAGAGAATGAACGCCTTCAGAAACAGGTTAGAAATGCAAATGCATTTCCCTCAATCCTAAGTAACACACTTCACTCTGTCAAACAAAAGTTGTGTAAATACTTTATACTAACAGTCATGTACAGTAAATATTATGACCCTGGACCAGTCATAAGTAGCACAGGTATATTTCTTGCAATTGCCAACAATACATTGTATGGGTCAAAATTATCGTTTTTTTTTTTCATTAGGATTTTAAGTAAAAATATTTTGTAAATTTCCTACCATAAATATATGAAAACTTAATTTTTTGATTAGTAATATGCATTGCTAAGATTTTAATTTGGACAACTTTAAAGGCGATTTTCTCAATATTTTTATTTTTATTTTTTATTTTTTGCACCCTCAGGTTCCAGATTTTCAAATAGTTTTTATCTCAGCCAAAAATTGTCCTATCCTAACAAACAATACATCAATAGAAAGCTTATTTATTCAGCAAAAATTTACCATTATGACTGGTTTTGTGGTCCAGGGTCACATATATAGACTTTACAGCAATGAATATTGAATTGCTTAGTTGCATCAGAACCGTGGCCTGGCACTACGTTGTGTCCTGATCAGTGTCATTTTAGTATTATTTATATACTATTGTATTATTTATTATTATTATTATTATTATTATTATTATTATTATTATTATTTAGAATTTTAATGATTTTATGGGTTTTTTAGTTTTAAAAAAATATATGTTTTTAATGTAACATTTATATTTACATTTTTTGTAGCTTTATTTCAATAAAGTTGATAGTTTTAGTTTTAGTAAACAGTAACAACACTTAGGGCGTTTTTTAATCTTATTATATGACCTATTATATTTCTATTAAATGCTGTAAAATATGAGCATGCACTTGTGCCCAGATGATGAAGCATGATGAGACCTGAAAATGCTACATAAGTATATCAGGTTCTTACACATCTGCTCTTACTTCTAGGAATGGGTAAATATTTACTGTGCCATTTAGCATACTAGTATTTTTGAGGTTTTACCACCACCTGGTGTACAAAACCATATTTGAATAGAAGTTAAGTAGGTATCAGAGTTCCCACAGTCATGAAAAACAAAGAAATATAGAGGAATTTTAAAATTGTGATTTCAAAGCCTGGAGAAGCCATAGAAACAAACAAAAAGTTATAGTATTTTTTATGGCCATTATAGAATGTTCTAGTTATATTATGTTAATATAATGTTATATTATGTTAATTATATTATGTTAATGCTTCATCAGCTAAAGAAACTGTAGTCTAACTCAAATTATTTAAAAAGTACACAACCACTAATCATAAATGAGAAACATACATGAGAAAATCATAAAAAATAAATTCATTGGATAAGAGGTGTGACAAGTAGATATTTAAAGCTGTCGTTTTGCACATGGGCTGTGATGTTCAGTGTGAATGTGATCATATGATCATTGTATCTGTAGAAAGAGGAGGCTGAAGCAAAGGCCCGAGAGGACGCAGAGAAACAGCGACTGGAGAGAGAGAAACACTTCCAGAAGGAGGAGCAGGAGAGACTGGAAAGAAAGAAGGTAAGACAGGTTTCCACCTCGCATTCATATGTTTCTTTATAAGGTCATTTTGAAATTATCATGCTTTTTAAAACCTGTATTACAAGGAACTGTTTGCATATCTCCACAACCTGAAAACTCAGCAGTCTATTTAAATCCTTTCATTTCCTCTCCTAACTAGACACACATGTCCACAGTAGCTTTCAGGCACAGAATGCGGTAGAGCAAAATAAAATAACTTTTCAAGGTCACCATAGTCAAGTGAGAGCTTTTGAGATTCAAACATCTGCCATAAATCATACAACACCTTGACATACACATTCTGTGAACCTGTTTATAGGAGGTTAGCCTTGTCCACTCTGTTCCAATGATATTACCCCACCAGGACAGTACGTCCCGCTACAAGTCAGTTTATCAGGGCTGCGTTAGAGCCTCAACCCAACTGTTCTCAGCTCCTGGTGTGATTTCATTTGGACATAATGTCCTCAGAGCTTGACACACTGTAGTGTTTATTAGAATTCTGAACATTGCGTTGATCATAAACATGTAAAACTGTCTTTTGGACTGCTTAAAGGATTAGTTCACTTCTAAAATAAAAATGTCCTGGTGATTTACTCACCCCCATATTATGCAAGATGTTCCTATCTTTCTTTCTCCAGCCAAAAAGAAATGAAGGTTTTTGAGGAACACATTCCAGGATTTTTCTCCATATAGTGGACTTCAATGGTGGCCAAAGGGTTGAAGGTCCAAAATGCAGTTTTAATGCAGCTTCAAAGGGCTTTTCACGATCCCTGCTGAGGAATAAGTGTTTAGTCTAACAAAACAACAACAAAAAAAATAAATTATATACTTTTTAACTACAAATGCTCATCTTGCACTAGCTCTGCGATGCACGTCTTCACACAGTTAGTTCTTCCAACTTCAAAATCGTCCGACATTGTTGGTTTACCTTTTTTTTGTGAAGGGGATTTGACTTTCTTTGCACGTGATCTTTCATCTTATTTTTGACTTCCATCTTGCACTCTTTGCTAGTACAAGAGGAGCATTTGTGGTTAAAAAGTAGATAAGTATACTTTTTTTTTTTTAGAAAATGACATTGTTTCACTACACAAGACCCTTATTCCCCAGCTGGGGATGTGTAGAGCCTTTTGAAGCTGAATTGAAACTGCAATTTGGACCTTCAACCTGTTGACCATTATTGAAGTCCACTATATGGAGAAAAATCCTGGAATGTTTTCCTCAAAAATCTTGATTTCTTTTCGACTGAAGAAAGAATGACGTCATACTGATCCTGACCCTGATTTCTTCATTTTACGTCATGATTCCTTTGTTTTACAGTTTTCAAAGTCTTAAAACTTTGTTTATTTTCATTTAAAATTGGATTGTGAAACTTCTGAAGCGTTTTCCGTGCTTTACTATTGTCTCTTCTGTGCATTGTTTTTAGCGTCTGGAGGAGATTATGAAAAGAACACGCAAAACAGATGCAGGAGACAAGGTACAGCGCCGTTCTCATTTAAAACTGCCTCACTGCGGCAGTAGCAAGGCTCCAATTTCCCCATGTGGATCAAGAGCTCAGAATCTAATTGTGCACTTTTCTTTTCTCTCCTTCATGCAGAAAGACACAAAATCTCCATCTCAAGTCAATGGAAAAGCTTTAGATTCTGAGATGAATAAAGGTATGACATTATTTTAAAATGATCTTAGTATAAATATCATATCACTTCTTACAGATAATCTTAGTTAGATTTGGCATTGTTCAGGTCTGTTTGAACTTTCTATTTAGATCTGTTTGAATTAGCAACAGCCCATTTACGTCAGTCCCACAGAATGTTTTCCCTGGCTCTGTCATTGTACATGTACCTTTTTTATTTCGCTGGGTCCACTTTAGCTTTCGACATAATTTTTCCTTGTTAGGAAAAGCATAAATAAAAGTCCACATCCACACCCCTTTTAAAACCCTTTTTTTTAAGACTTAGCTTGTATCTGCAATATTTCCCTTAAGTTTGAGAGTTGAATTTGTTGCTCCATGTAGTCCGTCAGAGGGAACAGCGTGCAAAACTGTGTACACACTACTGCTTGTTACTTGTGTTATGTCAAATCCCTGTTGCCGTTCTAAACCAGTGCTTTCTGTAATGGACTATAAAAATTGGCACAGCAGCATGGAGATCAGAGTCTATTTACGTAGTGCTTAAACACTCAGTAGCCGATCCCAGTAGACAACTGGATGATTGACTATATCGAGTCAACTTTCATCCAGCGGCTAGTATTATTCTTATTAGCTGCTAGAAATACATACACTACTGTTCAAATTCATATTTGATCAAAAAAAGAACTTTTACTATTTTTGTTATTAAATATTGTGAAATATTTTTAAAATGTAAAAACCTGTCAATATATATTTTAAAATTTTCAGTATCATTATTTCAGTCTTTAGTGTCACATGATCCTTCTAATATGCTGATTTCGTGTTCAAAAAACATTTCTTATTATCACTGTTGAAAACAGTCGCCTAATATTTTTAATGATTTTTTCAAAATAGAAGATTCAGATAAACATAATTTTAAGTAGAAATTTTATTTTATTTTATTTTAAACAATTTAATGCATTTTTGCTAAATAAAATCATTAAATTCTTACTTGACTTACTAACTCTCAAATGTTTAAATGGTAGTGTAAATATAAATACAAAAGAATATTTTCAGAGCAAATACCTATTATGTATAAACAACTGTTTAAAATACAATAAGCACTGGGAACCCGGGAAATGATTCCAGATGAACTGCTGAAATGTTTATTCTGTCAATTGTACAAGCATCTGGGAAAGGAACATTGATTTGGCAAAGGAACACTAAAACAAACAAGATTGCCATTTTAAGCAACTATTAGCATGACATTCTATCTTTTCCCTAGCAGCTGCTGACTACCAGCCAAGCACGGCATTGAAACAAGATGGTGTGAATGAAAGGTGAGTCCTGTGTTTGCATTTTTATATTCTGTCAGTTTCCCCAGGGGTGACAGTTTTGGGATGGAAAGGAAAGGAAAGGCTGCTTTATTCGCAAATTGTTGTTGTGATGTTCAGATTTTTTGCATAGATTACATTTGTAGAGGTTTGACACACACTTAAACCATCTGTTTTCACTTGCAGTCTGTCCGTTCTTGTGGTGAATGGCGTTCAGCCTTCCAAACACGAGAATGGCCTGTCGGCAAAAGGGGAGGCGTCTCGTTTCGAAGAGATCATTCAGCTGTCCAATCACAACAACGGACGGGAGAAATCAGAGAGCGACAGACCCGACGAGCCAATCATGGCCTTTGAGAGTGGAGAATCATTCCTTAAGAAAACAGGACCCATTAAGACTCAGCATGTGGCAGGTGAGTGAGTTTCTAATATTTCACTGTCAGTCTCTCCTCATATTGCAGCGTGACAGGTGATAAAATTAAGACAATTTACCCATTTTTTTAGAGACAAGTTGAGGTCAGACGTTTACACAGACCTTGCAGAATCTGCTAAATGTTAATTATTTTACCAAAATAAGAGGGATCATACAAAATGCATGTTTTTTTTTTTTATTATTTAGAACTGACCTGAATAAGACATTTCACGTAAAAGATGTTCACATCGAGTCCGCAAGAGAAAATAATAGTTAAATTTATAAAAATTACCCTGTTCAAAAGTGTACATATACTTGAATTACAATACTGATCCACAGCAGTTTTTTTGTAGTGATAGTAGTTCATGAGCCCCTTGTTTGCCCTGAATAGTTAAACAGCCTGCTGTTCTTTAGAAAACTCCTTCATGGTCCCACAAATTCTTTGGTTTTTCAGCATTTTTGTGTATTTGAATCCTTTCCAACAATGTATGATTTTGAGGTCCGTCTTTTCACACTGAGGACAACTGAGGGACTCATATGCAGCTATTACAGAAGGTTCAAACACTCTGTGTTGAACTGTGGTGTTTGAAAATTTTAAGATCCGGGTAAATTAAACATTTGTCTTCTGGGAAAGTACCTTCTGTAGCTTCTGAAGGGCAGTACTAAATGAAAAAATATGATATTTAAGCAAAATAAAAATAAAAATCTTCATTCTGTTCAAAAGTTTTCACCCCTGGCTCTTAATGCATAATTTTTTCCTACTGAAGCATCAGTGAGCGTTTGAACCTTCTGTAATAGTTGCATATGAGTCCCTCAGTTGTCCTCAGTTTGAAAAGATGGATCTCGAAATCATACAGTCATTGTTGGAAAGGGTTCAAATACACAAAAATGTTGGAAAACCAAAGAATTTGCGGGACCTGAAGGATTTTTCTGAAAAACAGCAGGCAGTTTAACTTATGATTAACTATCACAAAACAAACAAAAAAAAACAGCTGTGGATTATTCAGGTAACAGCACAGTATTAAGAGTCAAGTGTATGTAAACTTTTGAACCGTGTCATTTTTCTAAATTCAACAATTTTTTTTTTTTGTGGACTATATGTAAACATCTTTATGTGAAATGTCTTATTCAGGTCAGTACTAAATAAACAATAACATCCATTTTGTATGATCCCTCTTATTTTGGTAAAATAATTAACATTTTGCAGATTCTGCAAGGTGTATGGAAACTTTTGACCTCGGTTGTATTAACTATTCATGTTTCTTTCGGTGGAAAAGAGTCATTAGTACTTGGAGGGTTAATGTTGTCTCAGGTGCGGGTGTCATAGTGGCCGCATGTTGCCCTGCGGGTGCGTCAAGAAGGGGTAACGGGGTGAAGAGCCTGGCACTGAGCTGGATTCCTGAAATGGTGTCAGGAAGACCTGATCTGGCCTCACTGGCACCCAAGACTGGAAACAGGAGCCGTTGGCTTAGCTCTCTCCCCCCCACCCCTCCCTCGGCCTGGTCAGCATTACTCGGTCCCGCTCCCCTCCGCACGTACCTCCACCTGTCCTCCTGCAGACAGCCCTCTAGCCATTAATCATCCGCAAAGAAAACACAAGGGGGTTTACCTCATGCGATGCCAACTCTCGTAATCTGAGATGTACATTTTTAATTCAAAGTGATATCCAGGATCTTTGCTTTCCCATATGTGGACCACGGCTCTCATCTTATGTTAAGTATAGAATTTTTACAGACGTATCATGTGAGTACGAAGATAGATATGTACATTTTCTCAGCACTAAAGCACACTTTTTTTGTGCACTTTGCTGGAAAAACCATGTTGTACCAATTTTTTTCAAATATTCTAATCCAATTTAACGGGTCTGTAAACGAATGACCTACTTAGACCAGCTAAAAATAGGAATGGCCAGGAGTTCGAGTTATTGATCATGAAACAGTATGTGTGTATAAAAGATTTTTTACTTTACTGTTAAGGTTTGGGGTCAGTCAGATTTTTAAATGTTCAAAGAAGTCATTTGTGGACACCAAGGTTGACTATATTTGATTAAAAATGCAGTGAAAGCAATAATATGAATTGCTATTTTAAAATGTAATTTATTCCTGTGAACGTCAGCAGCCATTTCTCCAGTCTTCAGTGTCACATGATTAATGTTGAAAACTGTTGTGCTGCTTAATATTTTTGTGGAAACTGTGATACTTACTTTATTTATTTATTAATTTATTGATTTAATAGTAATTCTCTAATGCCACTTTTGATCAATTTAAAAGCATCCTTCCAGAATAAAAACATAAAAATAAAAAATCTTACTCACCCCAAGCTTTTGAATGGTAGTGTAACTAAATAATTCATAATTATTAAGTTTATTAAAATCTAGATTACCTTGATATGTGTTTTTTTTTTTTTTTTAAGCTTTTATTTCTTTCAGATATTTACCTTAAAGGACGGACTGAAACGCACAGACTGAGCCTTAAAAAAAAAAAAAAAAAATCGGGAAAAAAAAACTTACCCCAAGCTTTTGAACAGTAGTGTAACTACATAATTCATCATTATTCAGTTTATTAAAATCCTGATTATCTTGACATGTGGTTACAAGTACTTTAAGCATTTTTAACATTTTTTACTTTAAAGGACGGACTGAAACTCACAGATTGAGTTTGAAAAAACGTGATGTTCATGGCGTAAGATGCTAAAAAAAAAAACAAAAAAAAAAAACCTTCATAAGCGTTGAGGATCTGCACATTGTGTCTTAATTTATGTAAAATGTAATTACATATTGTCATACATTAAACACTTACATTTCTAATCTCCATATTCTTCCCCCAGAGGTCCTCTGAGGTCATAAACCGTTGGATGAAGCCTTAAATCTGCGAGTCCCTCAACACTGTCTGCCTGAGGGGCCCGGTGGAAAGAAGCACAGCATGAAAGAGACACGTGCCAAACCCAAAAACTGTCTTCTGTTTAGACTGTACAGAGCAACCCCACCATCAGAGCCTCTCTTATGGTGCATGATGGAAATTACAAGGAAGCTACACAACAATCAAGCTGAGCTAAATGCCAACGTACACCAGAATCACCATTCATCAGGACCCTGACCTCACACACTTTATGGCAGACCAATTCATGCCTCTTTCTGATCACCCCAGTACAATGTTATGTTTTTTGTTTTTAAAAAAAGGCTTGTGACAAACAATAATCCTTGTTGTTATTCATGCTATTATGGGTTGAACGCAGAAGTGCTTTGGGTGTTTTATTTTTCAGTGTTTAGTTATTTAACTTGAAGAGAATTGTAACTACTGGGTACTGTTGTATGTGAATAATGTAAATTGGACCATGGGAGGAGACGATCTGTGAATAAAACAGAATGAAAGGGACTGCCTTGTCTGAATTCCACTGTTTCAGAGTTTTTTTAATGTTAGTCTACTATGTCTTATAAGGAAGTCATTTTAATGGCATAGTTGCACAAGATTAATGCATAGATGTAAACAGAAATAAATGCCTGAGTGTTACTTGCATAAGAAATACTGTATGAAATATCCAAAAGATTTCAAAGGTTTTTTTTAATGTTAAATTTTAAACTTCAAAGTTGGCTTGGATTTTTATTTATAACTGTCATGTTCTATGTTATAGAGCCTTACCACAATATTCCTGGCTTTCTTGTTGGTAAAATGCCTGCTATTCAAGTTCATGCATATTTTGTATACCAGAACAGATCGCCAATACCCAAAGGCGTCCTATTTAACTCCAAATGATGGCAATTTATAGCCACTCTGGAACTTTGTTAGACCGTGAGAGCGCAAACTATTGGCTCTGGTTGTTGGCATAATTCCAACAACCAATTCCAACAATGTCAAAATTTCCCTTTAATTTCATTTGTTGCACTGCAAAAATAATTTTCATAACCATTTTTTTTCTTTGTTTTCCTGTAAAAAAAATTAAAAAATTAAAAATCTATCCTTAAAGTTAGATACAACTTGAGCAAAACCACATACACTGTACATTTCAATGTGTTTAACATGAAAAAAATGTTGCCAACTTACTGCCTTAGAAAAATCTAGTTAAAAGGGTCATTGGATGCCCATCTTCCACAAGTCAGTATGATTTGTTAGGGTTTAATGAGAAGTCTATAACACACTTTGGTTAAAATTTCTCAGTGGTAGTGTAAAAAAAACCCTTTTATCTTGTCAAAATCAGTCCTTTTTAGAGTGAGCCGTTTTGTTGCATTTGTCTTTAAATGCTAATGAGCTTTGCTCACCCCGCCCCCTCTTCTCTGGGCTGCCAGCCGTTCTGTTTACCTTAGCTGCATTGATTTAGCTGCAAAACTTGCTAACTAGCAAATTATTAGGAAAGGCGATTTGCAAAGATTCATAAAAAACCCTTATACTCACTTCTGCTGTAGGTGAAGCTGCATCATGAACGATTCGTGTGAACATAGACATATTTATGTAGATCGGGGATTGGCGCATTTCCTTTAAAAATGAAAGTAACGGTAATGCTCTGCGTCTTCAGGGGCTCAGATGTCGGGAGTAAATGACGACTGCTATGTACATTATTACGTTCAACAACAAAACACCTCAAAACACCTCACATTCTTGTCTTCCGCTGCACCAGAGTCAAAACAATGGCAGTCGGATTGATTACAGCTCACTCAGGGCGGGTCTAAGGTAAGACGGTCGTGTCAACTATCGTGGGAGCAGCCTTGGTCTGTGTGACGCCACATTGACAAGACGCTCAGAATGGCTTGATTTTAAAAAGGGGATATTACTTAAAAAGATTTAAAAAATACCACTGGGTGGATTTTTTATCATTATACGGTGGTTGTGTACACAAACTGCCAACACACATTTACGTTCAAACAAAATGTAAAGCGAGGTTTGCGTGACCTTTTAAAGGTTACTTTTTATATGATATATACTTTTTATATAAGGTATGAGTAAACTTGAATATATTGAGCAACCTTAACTAGATTTTTAAAGTTTTAAAATTTACAGTGTAAGATTGAAAAGGCCTATTCGCAAAGCATGATAACTATAACGTTAACTATATTAGCATCCACACCAACTTACAAAGCCATTCTGTCATCTGCCACCTTAAAAGCTGGAGCTCTTTAAAGCAGGATGGATTCTGATTGGCTGTCAATGTTTTATTGTCATCAGCTAGAAAGTCATTATTTTCAGTGATTCCAACAATATTGTTCATCCCATAGTTGTGATGTAGAATCTATTATTCTTTTAAAGGGAACATCGGATGCCCGTTTTCCACAGGTTCTTAAGATTCTTTAGTGTCTTTGTGAAATGCCTGCAAAATACTCTAGTTAAAATTCTTCAATGGCCATGTAAAACAACAACCTTTTTACCTTGTCAAAAACAGCTCTGTTCACAGCGACTCGTTTTGGTGCATGTCTCTTTAAATGATAATGAGCTAATGCTCACTCCACCCCTCTCGTCTGTTTTTTGTGTATTTCGTGGTGAGTTACCATCAGAAACAAAACTAAAAATTAAGAATCTTATGTTCACTTTTACATCCAACTACAAAACACCTGCATTCCTTACAAGACGTTGTCGCTACAGCTGTTCGAGCATGGAAAAAATGGCAGACAGCGTACGATTGGCTGAGCAAAAATATGCTAATACGGGACAGTCCGTCAGCCGTCATGGGAGGGGCCTGAGCAGTATGACATCATATTGTTCAGAAAATCAAAACGGCTTGGTAATTGAGGCTGTTTATGTTTTTTGGGGTTTAAAAAAAGAGGGAATGGATTTTTTATAATTGTAAGGTGGTTGTGTCCACACACTGCTAAGACACATTTATATGCAAACCATATCTTTATTGTTACTGTTTTTTTTTTTTATCATTTTTATCATCATTGTTGTGAATTCAAAAATAGATCTTGAATTAAACCCATTTTTCATATATATATATATATATATATATGAAGAAAAAACTTTTTTACATGTATGCAAACAGTCAATGCAAAAGAAAAGAAAATCTCATCCTTTAAGATTGCTTTATTTGCAGCTTGAATCTGACTTATATAGTGATGATTTGTGATATGAAGGTAATGCATATCCTTTTGGGAAATCTAACCACGTCCAAGATGGCTCAGATGTCCCTACTCATGCTTTTCCAGCAGGCCATCGAGCCATGAGTTACATGTGTGTACTAAATTCCCGGCCAAGCTCACATCCCCGTGACACATGCACATGCTTCAGCACTCTTGCCATCTGTATAGCATGACATCTAAAACCACTCAGATTTGTGTCTCTCTCCCTCCCCTTAAAGCAAGAGCTCAAAACTCACGTCTCACTAAACCACAATCATCATGGTTACTTTTCAGATTTTGCATTGCCAAGAAGAGGTTCTATTTGGCTTCTTCTTTTATTTAGGTTCAAACTCTCCATTCTGTTTCTTATGTTTACATCAGTAAGGTGAGACTTCTGTGTAACTCTGACCTTTGTAGCACAGTTTTTCAGAGGTTATGGTTTATTATTGTCTATTATGACACATCTGACATATTTATACACAGTAGAGGGCAGCAAATCAACACATATGTACGGACCCACCGATCAGGTTTCTCTCACCCGAAGACATTCAGACTGGTTGCCAACATTTATTTTTCTTTGCTGCCTCTGTTTCAAAGAAGAATGTGAACTATGGGACTGGCTATATTTTCCGGCCCAACGTTCCCTGTAACTTTAGATGGACCCGCAAATGACGGGTTTGTTTCAACATTGTGCTGTTGCTGTGGGGATTGCTCCAATTGCGGGTACCGCTTGTGTTGTCCTGCTGGGGAAAATAAGAGGGGCTATTTTTAGGCCGATGTCAGTCGCTAGTAAGTTATAGCATTGAGGCAAAGCCAAGGTGATGAATTAATTTGCAAAGAATGAGAACCAGTGGAAGGTATACGATTGGCATAGATGTGATGGAAACAAGAAGACAGAGGTTCTTTCATAGTAAGGTCATGTCACTCAAACAGTCCTGGAATAGCTTGGGCGTGAGGTGGGGAAACACACCATAAAGTTTTTGACATGTTGATTTGCAGCTTGTTATCTCTACAGGGCCTTTATGGTGTTCCTCTGCTAACTTCCAGTGATGATAAGTCAAGTTATCCCGTTAGATTTACTTCACATATAAAGTTGTTTTAAAGGGGTCATCGGATGCAAAATTCGCTTTTATATGTTTGAACATAAATGTATGTTGGTAGTGTGTGTACACAACCACCCTATAATGATAAAAGCCACCCAGGACAGGAGGCCTTTCTGTGTTTGCATGTTCTCCCTGTGTTTGCATGGGTTTACGCCAGGTACTCCGGTTTCCTTCCACAGCCCAAAGACATGCAGGTTAGGTTAACTGAAGACTCTAAATTGTCCCAGACGTGTGTGTAAAAACAAGACTTGTGTATGGATCAATTTGTGTGTATGGATTAACTAGTTCTCGCCATGAATATAGCCATAGATGCTGGAATGGCGAGAGAAGGAAATAAACAAACAAACAAAAATCCACCCAGTACTTTTTTTTAAATCCCACAAAATAATAATCACTTTCTAAGATCAGGCTGATCTGCACAGGCCCCTCCCACAACTATTGATTGACACAGCCATTTTAGCACAGAGTAAGCTGTAAACAGTCCGCCATTGTTTCGACGCCTGAGCAGGAGTAGACAAGATTGGCTCCTAAGCGGTGTTCTGTTGTTAGATGTAATAGTGAACATAGTAGTCGTCATTTACTCCCGACATCTGAGTCACTGAAGACACAGAGGATTGCTTTTGTACTTTCCCCGATCTGCCTAAATACGTCTATGTTCGTGCAAATCATTTGTGATCTAGCTTCACCTACAGAAGAAGTGAGTATAAGGGGTTTTTTTAGGATTTTTTGCAAATCAACTTTCCGAATAATGTGTTAGTAAGCCTTAGAGAACCGCTTGTCAGAGAGGGGGTGGGGTGAGCAGAGCTCATTAGCATTTAAAGGGACATGCACTGAAACGGCTCGTTGTGAACAGAGCTGTTTTTGAAAAGGTAAAAAGGGTGTTGTTTTACACTACCTTTGAAAAATTTTAAACAAAGTATGTTACAGACTTTTCATTAAGATCCTAAAGAATCATATAAACTTGGAAAATGGCATCCGATAACCCCTTTAACAGATAAAAGTTGTTTTAAACAGGTTAATTAAACCATCTTTTTAGTTCTCTTTAGTTGTTAAGTCTGCAAATGTATTAAAGGGGACATCAGATGCCCATTTTCCACAAGTTGGTATGATTTTTTAGGGTCCTCATGTGGTCGTGTAAAACAACACCCTTTTTAACCTTGGTTTCGGTACATTTGTCTTTTAGTGATAATGAGCCACTGCTCACACCACCCCTCTCTTTCATTTTTTCTGTATTTGGTGGTGCGTTACCATCAAAAACAAAACAAATCCACTGCGTACTCAGGGAAAAAAGCCTCTTATGTTTCTTTTACATCTAACTACAAAACACAACTGGCTGAGGCGGAAATATACAAATATGGGACAAGTGGTCAGTGGCTGTGGGCGGGGCCTGAGCAGTATGATGTCATACTGCTCAGAAAATCAAAACAGCTTGATAATTGAGACTGTTTAGGTTTTTGGGAATAAAAAAAAAGTGAATGGATTTTTTTTTATTGTAGGTTGGTTGAGTCCACACACTGCTAAAACTCATTTATATGCAATTACCATGTAAAAGTGAATTTTGCATCCGGAGTCACCTTTGAGTTTGTCTATAGATGTTATGTTTTTCAGTTGTATTTAGTGCTTATTAGGTATTAAATTTGCATGATGCTTGTCACGGAAAGGACCTTTAAATTATTGGTGCTTTCCAACACAAACATAAAGCAAAACACAACTGAGACACTGACAAAGAAAGAAATTTAGTAACTTACATTTTAGACAAAGCAATGCCTTGACCAAACAAAAAAAAAAGAAAGTTTGGTGTTTTACTTTTAACATCTCTGGCAACAGACAGTAGTAGGCCTACTATCGTTCCTAAAAGAATCAATGGTTTTGAATCAAATGGTTGAATGATTCATTGACTCATTAGTTTATATTATTCCTGAATGAATCAGTGTTTTTGAACTATGGTAACTAATTGGATGAATGAATGATTCGAATGAATCATTCATAGAGACATGTCTCTACTTATACTATACCTAAAAGTATGTATTTTCTTTGAGAATAAAAAGTTGATATTTTTAACAAGCTTTGGGAAGTTCTACCATATCATAAAGTTGAACACTGGCCTACTTATGTGCATTATGTCACTGTAAGTGGCTTGTTTCTCTCTTGAATGAATGTGTTCTACATTAATTAGATGAATGAATCATAAATGACTCACTTCAGAACATTATACTGGCATCCTACTATGTGATTTCTTTTTTTTATAACTGAAATTGTAAGAGTAGTATGCTAGTAGGATATTCCTTGTCACTTGTTTTGTTTCTGAATGAAAAAACAATTTTCTTGAGTGAACAATTCAAATGATTCACTTGTGGTCACCTACATGGTGAACCACACAAACTGAAACACTCTATCTGGAACACAAACTTGGTTGTTTCAATGATACAAACTCAACAACCACTGGAATTTGGTGTTAGTTGCTGTTTGTTGAGAATATTAGTGTTAGACTAGCCTTAAAGGTCTAATAAATGTTGCTGAAAGGGAAACATGTCATCCATACCGCCACTTTTCATGAAGCACAAGGGTTATCGAGCGGTCAAGCTCTGTGGAGAGTGAACATCCATCGCTCCACACTGTTAGTTTCTACACCATCAAAGGACTTCAAACAAACTGCTGTCCCCAGCCCTACTCGCTCTCACTCACACTCACTCTCAGCTGTCTTATCTCCCAGGCAATAAGTCCCCTTCCCACAGCTGTTATCGTACGATGGCATATTGACGCGAGGGCACAGTATGGCTTGTGCTCAAAATAAGCCCATTGGAAATTGTTATTGCCGTTTGAATGCTGGGTACTTTCCATACAGGCCTGTTTTGCAGAATGCAGTTCTCCCAGGGAGAGATGGGTTTTTCACTTCAGCTTTGGACTTTCTGGTGTTCTCAGAACGCCAGATTCACATGATCTTTGAGGCGTTTGGCTAAAGTACCAATATAGTAGGAGGTCACTATTACGGGGGTGGTGAAATCTATGGTCACTGAGCAGCTGGAGGTAAATGGGCAGCAGCTGGATAATCTGTACTCTGGCTTTCTTCAAGCATTCGGGCGTTAGTTGGCTTTGTGATCGAGCACCTTTGATCGACACCACTGTGGCTTCCCCTTAGGCTTTCCCTATGTCAGTTCTGCCTTTGGGAGTCACATTCTTATTCTATAAGTCACTGGGCCCTTTTCATGAAAGACATATTGTATGACTCATATTTAGTGATTTACGATCACATTTTATTTATTGGCATTTGCCTTTTATAAAAGAGTATAATAAAGAACAGACTGGGTTATGGAGAAACAGTTTTAAAAGTTTTGCAACAGTTTTTTATGCTTATGAAGGTTGTGTTTATGTGATATAGTAAAAACAGTAAAACTGTGAAATATTTTTACAATTTAAATGATTGTTTCCAGCATCATTACTTCAGTCTTCAGTGTCACATGATCCTTCAGAAATCATTCTAATATGCTGATTGGTGTTAAAGAAACTTTTGCTAGGTATGTTTGTTCATGACTCATTAATCAAAATACGGAAGCGCTAAGTTAAAAATGTGGGATAGTACCACGTGTTTTTCCAGCTCTCACATCCTGAATGATTTGCATGCAGCTCTGAGATTTGAATGCAAAGGATCCATGTCTTGAAAATACACCATACCTTAAATACATCGGTGTCTTCAACTTTGGACTCAATGTTAAGTAGCATTAGGGAGCTATGGGGATCCAGGATCTAGTTTTGCTTGTTGGCTAAAGATGGATAGAGAGTCTTTTATCACAGCAGGAGAACAACAGCTGTGTCTCTTTTTTTATTTTCTTGCGTTGAGAACATTTGCCACCTCCCGTGTATTAAAGGCAATGGTGAGAGAAAGATTCACGGTCAGCTGAAAACCATCTTGTCTGGCACTCGACTGTTGATACTGGCTGATCTGATGGAATACTGACTCAGGACCCAGTAAAAATCAACCTCACAGATCAACTTTATTTGACACCAAACTTTGCTATGAACATTTAGTCTCTTCTGTACAATAAAACTGTCCGTCACTGTACCATCCTCATCTACTTTGTAACAGCATTAAAGTGGGCCCAGTTATGGATTTCTGAAATTACCTTTCATGCAGTGTGTAACAGCTCTTAGTGAATGAAAACATCCTGCAAAGTTTTAAATCTGAACGTGCACCATGTACAAAGTTTTTGTATCTCAAAAGTTATCTATCAACTTTATGTAAAGCATCATTGGGTTTTTGAAAGGCGGTATATAAATAAACCATTAGGTACAGTTAGGGTATGCCGAAAAACTCCCATCTCATTTTCAACTTCAAAATCACCTTACATTGCTGAATGTTTGTCGTTGTTATTACTTGGAGGTATGATAAAGAATAGAGCAATACATTGCTGTACAAACTCCAGTGCTTTATCAATACGTTTCTGTGTTGGGTTAACGCATATACGATGGCTGTTTGGGTGTTTAATGTAGACTGCCCTACAAAAGTTTGGAAACACCCCTGGCAGAGTGTGGTTTTGGACAATATCAGCATAAATCCTTATAATTTTTGGTGCAAGTACATTAAAGTAACTTGACATTATCATTGAAGACCAGCAATAATAATTTTCATTTTGATTACATAATAATAGCAATATATACGTGTCAATGTCAGACATGCCCCTTTGCCAGCTGTGATGCCTGGTTACTGATTTAAACTTGGCACAGGTTTTTAAAAGATATTTGGGTCAGCACACCTTAATAGCTTCAACAATTGATTGCCAATTAAGTTTAGAATACAATGAATTTAGGCCCAGATTATGCAGAGCTGTAATAGCTGCTAATGGTGGATATTTTGATGAATCGAAAATTCAAGTTTTTTCTATGTATAAACTGTTTATGTAATAAAATATGTTTTTGTAGATTGTGTTGTCCCTTATCGGTGCAAAATTATCACAAATTAAAAAGGATTCAAGCCAATATTGTCCAAAACCCCACTTTTTTTAGGGCGTTTCCAAACTTTTGGAGGGCAGTGTAATGGTTATGGGCATTCCGTTTCCAACATGCGCTGCACACAGTAGACCAATCACAACAGACTGGGTCATCGGACCAATCACCACAGATTAGCGTCACGGAAAGAAAGCATTTGGAAAAATGAATCGTTGAGCAAATAAGGTAAAATATATGCATAAGACAATGAAAGTGGTTTTTAACCTTGCATGCATGTCACCCTGTCGTTGGGGACTCCCAAAATCAAAATATGAACCTTTCATATTCCATAATAGGGGCACTTTAAACATAATACGTTGGTGTATTTTTGGACAGCAGGTATAGTAGAATACCTTAAACCTTTTAACTATTTTCAGTTATTAAAGCTTAGTAAATACTGGTAACAGACACCAAGATTTACTTTAAATTTCACAAAACTCACAAAAGTCCCACAGATCATGTTTTCATGCCATTTTAAGTCTTTCTTTGACGTAACAAAGTGGTTATATCTAAGTGTGTGAATTGTTTACTTACTTTCATAAATTAGTCTTTCCATTAACGCCATTACATTGTTCTTTTACGAACGTGAACGAACACAAGAGGCGGGACTTATCGCATAAACCAATCACAGCCGATCATAACCAGTCATATCCAATCATATCGCGATGGAGGCATTGTCTCTTCTCACGTGACCCCCCCAAACTCACCGCAGGCTTTAAAGGGGGTCTCCCGCGGTTGTAGCTAGACTTGCGGTTGTTATAATAATAACAAAAAAATAATAAAATAATTAAAAAAAAAAAAAAAGAAAAAAAAAAGCGGTTGTGGCTTCGACCGGAAATTAATAATGCAATGAATTGTTCTAGCTATTAGACTGTGTTTTTTAACGTCTACACCTACCCCAACCCTAAACTTAGCCCTTACTATAATAAAAAACAGTATTATTGTTGTACAGTGTGACAAAAATAACGTTAGATTGATCTGCGCATGCCCAGTAGCTAGAGCTGTATTCCTTCTAGTCTTTACCGTCTCCCGCTGTAACTTTACCTGCTGGTGTTGCTGTTGGACAATGTTTCTTTAGAAAAACTAGTGATTTATACACTTTTTAATGTTATATTTTGTTATATTTTGTAATATTCGCGTTGTTGTATAATATTTTGATTTTTTATTAATTTTTTTTAATAGCTTAATATATCAGAATAAAATGAGTGCCACATCACTGTTTCCACTGTGTAAATGAATGGCTCAAAAGAAAGAAAGCTGTTAACAAAGGCATTAAGCAGAGTTTTAAGGAGGCGAGTCATGGGTAAATAAACTTCAGTGTGAGTATATGTGCATGTGTGCATATGACAGACACTCGAGGACAGGCACTTAGGAACTGTGGACAGTGTGTTAAAAGGTCGGGGGTGTTTGTGAGGATCACCTACCAAACTGCAGTCACAGCACTGTAAACGCACATCAGTCCTGCTACAATGTATGCTACAATAATTTTGCCGAACTGACCCATCACTTCTTCTATTTGTTTTTCCATGTAAACCAGTAATTCAAGTCAATAAAACCATTAAACCAATAAAATTAAGCAGCTGTCTAGCCACTCTTGTTCCCTCAGTCTTGCATGCTGTGGCAAATTTCAGATTTCCTTACCATGGCCGTTTTAAATCTGTCCCAGATTCACTATGTCATGTAAAAGATGATTTAGACCTGGTGTGGATGAAGAATCTACGGATGTTGATATTTATCACACATTTTGTAGGCTTCATACTCAGACTGCAATATCCTTTTCAGTTGCACAGCTGTGGGCATTAGGACTTATATAAAGGCCTCTGCTGGGCTTCATATACCTTATGACAATGAAAGCCATGAGCACTGCAATGACAAAAAACAAAACAAAACCATATGTCCAAACAAATTCTTTTTCTCCCATATGCACTTATGTAAACACTCCTACATGTTCCATTCTCAACTGCACTTAATTTATGAGTTTGATGAGTGACAATGACTCCTTTAAAATGAAATGATCCACCATAATCCAAATGTTAAATAATCTACTGCATATATGTCTGGTCATCAAAACATTACAGATGCTATTTATCACAGAAACTGCAGAAAATTACTGTGCTTAGTACTGGGGGAAGCTATACTTTAAAACTGTTAAACATTAAAAATGTAGTCTAATAATAATTTTGAATTTAATCATAGACATTTTATAATGAATGAAATTTAAAAAGATAAATATGCTTAAAATACTAGAATAAAACCCTAATTTATAAAGATGAATTGGAAATTTGTGATTAATAGCCACGTTTATATAAGCCTTAAATCTCTCACAAGTATTGGAATCAAATCTGTAAATTATTATTGTTTTTTTAAAATCTGATCAAAGAATTCACTAAAATGAATCAGACTTTGCAATGCCACACATTTGCTGTGCCCCAATGTGCCTACTTATACTACGCCCTTAAAGTATGTACTCTTTTGGTGAAGAAAAGGTACACACTTTTGAGTGTGTAGTAGACGAGTAGGCAAGCTTTGGGACATACTATCATGTCACAGTAAACTGGCCTGTCAGTCATCTTGTCACAGTTAAGGTAACATCCTCCACATTTCATTTAATTTTTCGAGATGACAACACGTGGCGTTTTACTCAGCGCTGTTCACGTCCTTGGACTTGAAATTTTGCGTTTCTAATGCAACACTATTTAACGCTAAAAAAAGGCTGAATCTACAGCAGTCAGATGATACAAGTCATAGCTCTCAGAGAATGCCCAGTTTATCTTGTGTATGTTTTCTGGATCATTAGCAACTTAAGTAAAAGGTAAAACTGTTTGCACTCCTAACCAGTGTGTTCATAATTAAGATAATACATTAAAATAACATGGTATAGTAAGTCACACCGATTTGCAATATCAAGCAGCAGGAGGAGCTGTTTTGTACAGCTAAAAATAGCTGGAAGCGAATGACACAAGAAGCCGGACCCATTAAATTTACAAATGGCCACGCTTGCTCTTACGGAAAAATAAGATGATAAGGTGTTCTATGAGGACATGAATGCTTTTTACAAATTGAAATCTTTAAAATAATTACGGTAATTACAACATGGAATAAAAGTGCCTTTTGACACACCCTCACATTAGCATTAACAAGTTTTTTTGTAATTTGATGCAAATGTAATATAAAGTATACAAAGTATAGTGTTTCAAATGTACATACATTTTTTTTTTAAATGAAAATGTAAAAAACTTTGGAGGATTTACAATGCTGATGACCATTACATAAAACCATATGTAGGCACATACTGGTGTTTATTTGCGAAGTCTATAAAGTTTTATTAATAATATAAAGGTGTTTATTGGATTTTCATGTCCCAGTTCAGTTTGAAGTCATGATATAGCCAGTGATGGGAATAACGGCGTTATAAATAAACGGCGTTACTAACGGCGTTATTTTTTTAAAGTAACGAGTAATCAAACGAATTACTGTTTCCTACGTTACAACGCTGTTACCATTACTGCCAATAAAATACGGCGTTACTATCATTTATTATAATATTATTATAATTTTATTTTTCAGTTCATCTGAATGGATGCGCAGCATACCTGTATTTGACGAGCTGTAAACTCTAGTGTGAAGGCACACGATTAGCCGTCACTTTGTCTCACACACCCAAAGAAAGATACAGAGCGACAGAGTCTTATACCATGCAGAATTGACGCGCTACGTGTAA
>JAHKKF010537692.1:0-17827 GCA_019740295.1 Labeo calbasu
TGCTGAACGAGACTCAAAGGTCCGAGTCGGTAAAATGATCTGAACTTCCCATCACTACTACGAATCACGTGTAAGTTCATCGTCTGTGTACTGAGTATTTCAAAAAACTCCATCTTATTTTCTCCTACAACTTGAGAGGAGGACACACCTTTATGTTTGTAAACAGCGTTTACAAACTTACCTGCACTTTCTTAGTCTTTGCGCGTTCGCTTTGTAAACACTGGGTCTGTAGTTCCGCCTACGTTCCACGTGTCCTTTCGACGTGTTTCAGTAGTACATGGCGTCATGAACGCGCATCCCAGAGCCTGTGCTACATGAGCTTTTGTGCTTAACCCTTTCACACGTGAGTTTAAAATATTCTAGCTGAGCCCCCAGGGTGAGTTTTTTTAGGCGACCGTTATTTTAAAATGTATCGCCTTATTGTTTCCGTGGCGACGCGTGGTGTTTGTCATGTGACACAACGCAGCCACAATAGCACTGTATGACACATGTATCAATTTTATATAATTTCTCCTTCTTTATTATTAATATTCACAAACGTGCTCACTGTATTATGAAATATCTGATATTCCGATTTTGAAATATGTGCAAGTAAATGTATTTGGAGGTTTAAACACTTTTATAATGACCGCATTAGTTGATCTATACTGTGGGATTTACAAGACGCAAATTCATCCTCTCCTCCAGAAAAGCATTAAAGTAAGTCTGTGGTAAGCTGGGAGAAGAGCAGAGTAAACTTTATAGTTACATACACAATGTGTATATGATATCAATAAAACATGTCGTCAGATAACATTTGTAAGGAACATTAGACATCGGCGTGTATTTTGCGAACTATAAATGTATCGTTTTACTAGGACTTATGTGTATTTAAATGTCTGGAACCTAAAATAAGCATTATCTGGTTGAAAACACTGAATAGTTGCGATAATATGACAAGACCATCTGATCTGGTTTAGCGCCAAAGCAGATTTGAATTCAGCAGTTGATCACGTGATGTGCTTAACGTTCGAATCACACCGGTGTGATCGTACACTTCAGGGACCAGCCAAGAATGATCACACCGGTGTGATTGTACTCGTGAAAGGGTTAAAAAGTATTAAACAATTTTTTTTCTGAAAAAAACGACCGATCATTTCGCTAGATAAGACCCTTCTTCCTCGGCTGGAATCATTTAGAGCCCTTTGAAGTTGCATTTGAACTACATTTTGGAAGTTCAAAATTGGGGCACCAATGAAGTCCATTATATGGAGAACATTCCTGAAATGTTTTCCTCAAAAAACATAATTTCTTTACAACTGAAGAAAGAAAGACATGAACATCTTGGATGACAAGGGGGTGAGTAAATTATCAGTGAATTGTTGTTCTGGAAGTGAACTTCTCCTTTAATGGCAAAAAACATTAGGATATTAAGTAAAGATTGTGTTCCATGAAGATATTTTGTAAATTACCTACCTTAAATATATCAAAACTTAATTTTTGATTAGTAATATGCATTGCTAAGAACTTAATTTAGGCAACTTTAAAGGTAATTTTCTTAGTATTTAGATTTTTTCTTTTTTTTTTTTTTTTTTTTGCACCCTCAGAGTCCAGATTTTCAAATAGTTGTATCGCAGCTAAATATTGTCCTATCATAGCAAACCATACATCAATGGTAAACTTATTTATTCAGCTTTTAGATGATGTATAAATCTCAATTTCATAAAATTGACCCTTATGACCGGTTTTGTGGTCCACGGTCACACACACACACACATATATATTGAGTGTATAATAAATTTTTACACTAATGCCTGTTATGCCTTGGTGGCAACGAGATTGCAACATATATATTTGTATTGTGTTATGAACTGCTTTATGTTGGCACAGTATGTTGACCTTCATCCCAGCAGACTTATAAGTAAATAAATAAATGGATGTATATTCGCAAGAAAATAACATACAGATGTTTTACATTATATTTAAGATCAACTGTTAAAGCAGTTCCTAGCATTTACTGTAAAGGGAGTATTGTTGTCGTTCTCTGGCTTTCCTTTGCCCTCAAATTAGAGGAAAAGCCAAGCTTGACCCTGAATGATGACATCAGCCCATTCAACAGCAGGGAGGAATGAAACTGACTAATCGACTTCTTCCTCAGCTTTTCACCTCTATATTCATTCATATATCAGTGTTTCCTCAGCATATCTTTATTCCCTCCTGCCCTCACTCCCTTATTCTGCCATTTCAGTCATTTTCTCTCATCTCATCTGTTTTCTCCATCAGCTGAAGGGGGTTTCTCCTGTTCTCTTCATCCGTCTGGAGCTTCCGAGGGGAAGATGTGTGTGTTATTCCCATCAGCAAAACTTCTGTCCGGCACACAACGATTTGCTTTAACTTTCAACACTTAAACACCCTCACGGTGTATTGCAACACTGACACCAGGCATTATACAAAAAGACTATAATTCAAACACTTTTCCTCTGTATTAAATAAATAAGACTGCCAATATGATTGGATGTTGTGGTTGTTAGTAGTGGAATGCAGCATCAACACTATGTACTCTATCTTTTTTGTTCTTATTTTACCTCTTTCAGTTCTCTAAATACTTTCTGTTGTGTTCTAGTGAAAGCACAAAATAAAATGTAAGTGCATCTAAACTCTTGAGTCCTGATACAGACTACATCCATGACATACAGCTGCAAGTTTTCTTTATTAATATAAAAAGTTAAATTATGAAAGATTAGAATCCAGAATCCCTTGTACATATTGCAATATTTGCTCAACCAATCATTGATCCACTGATTCACAAAATCCCAGGAAAGACAGTAGCTGATGTTGAAATAAAGTTGGTAAATTAGATGAAATGGGTCCAGAGTTCATCTGAGCACTTGAATGGGCCAAAAAGAATAATTGTTCCTTTAAAGCACTCTAATGAGGACCTACTTTTACATCAAAGATCATGTCAAATAATTAGTGCATAACCTAATTAATATTCTCAACCCGTCAATTCACATTTTTGACATCATATCCAGGGGTGCATTTCCCAAAAGCATCACTAGCTAGCTATGGCTCACAAGTTCTATCATTGCCAACGTAGATCAAAGAGTTCTGAAAGCACAATTTCAATTAATATTCGTTAACTGCATTGCAATGTTGTGTAGTTGGAACTACAGCTCTCAGCCTGTGGTTAGAAACATATACTGCAGTTTCTTGTTAGTATGGACTTAAACATTGCTCTAAATAAGCAAACTGACATGCAATATAATGTACAGTTGAAGTCAAAAGTTTACAAACACCTTGCAGAATCTGCTAAATGTTAATTATTTTACCAATATAAGAGAAGTCATACAAAACGCACTGTATTGTTTATTTAGTACTGACCTGAATAAGTTATTTCACATAAAAGATGTTTACATATAATCCACAAGAGAAAATAATAGATGAATTTATAAAAATGACCCTTTTCAGAAGTTTATATACACTTGATTCTTAATACTGTGTTGTTACCTGAATGATCCACAGGTGTGTGTTTTTTTTTTTGTTTGTTTGTTTGTTTTAGTGATAGTTGTTCATGAGTCCTGAACAGTTAAACTGCCCGCTGTTCTTCAAAAATATCCTTCAGGTCCCGCAAATTCTTTGGTTTTTCATCATTTTTGTGCATTTGAACCCTTTCCAGCAATGACTGTATGATTTTGGAGATTCATCTTTTCACACTGAGGACAACTGAGGGACTCAAATGCAACTATTACAGAAGGTTCAAATGCTCACTGATGTTTCAGTAGGAAACACTATGCATTAAGAGCCAGGGGGTGAAAACTTTTGATCAGAATGAAGATGTGTAGATTTTTATTATTTTCCCTAAACATCATATTATTTTCATTTAGTACTGCCCTTCAGAAGCTACAGAGGATACATACATGTTTCCCAGAAGACAAAATAAGTTCAATTTACTCTGATCTTCAAATTCAAAAAGTTTTCACCCCCCAGCTCTTAATGCATTGTGTTTGAACCTTCTGTAATAACTGCAGTTGTCCTTAGTGTGAAAAAACGGATTTCAAAATCATACGGTCATTGTTGGAAAGGGTTCAAATACACATGCTGAAAAACCAAAGAATTTGTGGGACCTGAAGGATTTTTCTGGAAAACAGCAGGCTGTTCAGGACAAACAAAGCACTCACAAACAACTATCACTAAACAAACAGCACAGCTGTGGATCATTCAGGTAACAACACAGTATTAAGAATCAAGCGTATGTAAACTTTTGAATGGGGCAATTTTTATAAATTCAGCTATTGTTTTCTCTTGTGGACTACATGTAAATGTCTTTTATGTGAAATATCTTATTCAGGTCAGTACTAAATAATAAATACAATGCATTTTGTATGATCCCTCTTAGTAAAATAATGATCATTTTGCAGATTCTGCAAAGTGTATGTAAACTTTTTACCTCAACTGTGTATTTTTCATTCCATAAATATGCAAATTTCTTTCAACATGTTTTAGTTTGTCAAGACAATAAAAGCACTAAAAGCATCTATAAAGAGTGTGCATGTCCTTACGTGAACCATCGTGCATCGGACTATGATAGTTACGTCATACGGGAAATGCATCCCTAACATGTCTGTTAACTGCCAATCTACCTGTCACAACACTTAACACCCACTGGTTTACAATGATATCATGTCCAAAAATCATTGAAACACCCTGGTTAATGTCCAAAAAACACAGAAATACAATACATGTCCTGAAAAAAAAAGCATGTAATATCATGGTACATGTTCAAACAACTATGAAAACATAGCCCAAAAAAGTATTTTTGTTACTTTTCTCAGTACTGAGAAGTGATCATAATATTTTGCAGTTTTCTCTCACAAGGGACCTCTTACACACTTTCTGTTTTTCCCTTCAACTGGCAAAATTGAATTGAGTTTCAAATATCTCCCCCTCCCTCTATGCTTCTCTCTCTCTCTCTTTCACTGATCTGTGCATCCTCACCAAGTTTTGTGCTGGTAATCTCTAATATATCTGGTATCAGTTTCTTGTGACCTCCGGCAAGCAGTAAGAAATGTGATCACATTCAACTTTGGTTTGTGAAATGTCTCTCACTCTTCAGTTGATGCTGGGTCAGTGTCAGACTCTGAAATGACATTTGATAAGGTTTGATCCTAAAACAAAACTTTAAAAGGTATTTTTTCCCTTATTTATGAACCACTTTTACCTTTGAAGATGCTCAACAGATTTAACTTCTGAGTATAAAAAGTACAGCACAGTATAGGTGAAGTAATTCCTTCTTATACACACACTCACATCTCCAAAAACTTCCACCATTTATCATCTCTTTCTCCTCTCCATATCGTCCTGCAGCAGTGTGTGTGTGTGTGTCAGCATCCCCTGATGATAGAACTAGATCTTTTTAAACTGGGCGAGTGCGTCACACATACTCAGGGACAGGTTGTCCCACGGCCCGCCCCAGATTAGACCCGAGCTGCCGGTAGCGCTAAAGTTAGCGATGTAATTAGCACACAGGCTAATTAGCCTAGAGACATGCAGAGCACACACATACTCCAAGTACTAGCACACACACACACTTGATGACAGTGATGGGGGGCAGCAGGAGCCAGTGATACACCACCTCTTTGTGTTCTTGACAGGAAAGCTTATATTTATAACAGGAAGAATAATTACATGAATTATACACGGTATTTAGCAATACAATAAAGTCAAACACTACTTATTTATATTTTTTTATAGTTATAACATCACAGTTAGTAGTTCAGCGACATGGAGTTCATTATTTTTTTTTTCCAGATCAATTAGTTTATTTTAAAAATACATTAAAATAAATTTAGAAATACATTGACTTGAATGCACCTCTACTGTGATGAGAATGTTTTTAATTTCTGAATTAAAATTCATTTTGATATTTGTGGGTTACAAGTGTCAATGCTTTTTTTTTGTTGTTTTTGTTTCCCTGCCTAGATTATGGGGTGTAACGGTACACAGATGTCATGGTTCGGTATGTACCTCGGTTTGAGGGTCACGGTTCGATACAATTTTGGTACAACAGAATTTTTTTTTTTACTATGCTAGGTTTCTTTTCATTTATTTTAAATGGACAGTAGTGCAAATTACGTTTTTTTCCACCTACATGTGAAAATACTAAATATTATATCAAATTAATGTCAAATACAGGCTATCAAATCTGCAGTACATATTTACATACAAAGAATAAATACTTGAAATATATTTAATTTAGTTAACTGATAGACAAGCGAAAAAAAAAGTGCAACACGTAACGTGCCGTAACGTAGCCTATATTTGCTGAGTTTCAGTTCAGTTTTGTGACAGAAAGGAAACTCAAATGGTAGAAAGCGACATTCTGTTTCTTTTTTGTTTAAGCTGATTTTGCTGGTATAAGAAAACAGCTGAAGTAATCGCGCAGACGCACACAAACACAAAACATATCAGTTCCAGGCTTCTAGCATTGCTATCTTGACAACTTAGTTGGTACTTTATCAAAATAAAACACAGTGAACCAAACATCAGCGCACCCGCCTCACTGTGTCACCGTTAGAACGCGACTGAAGTACAAAGTCTTTAATTTACATAATAAATAATAGTTTAGCATTTGGATGCATCGCAAATATGGAAATATTACGGAATATTTGGATTTGTGCCGAATGAGAGAGGTAGGATATAAGAGAACAAAGAAAGAAGAACAAAGAACAGAGAATAAAGCTCCATTTCACAGACAGTTGATTGCGCAAGCCTTTAAAGTAACGTTATACTGCTTTGTCAGTGAGAGACGCGTTCAGAATCAGCACATGATCACTGTCTAGTGGGCTTTTCCTCCTGCCTCCTGGCATTCATTGTTCTTCTGCTGGTGGTTATCAAACCAGTTGCATTACTGCGGGCGCCCCCTTCTGAATTGAGGGTGAATTTCCTGTATTCGTTGTAAGGCCTCATGCACCGAACCGAGATGCCCGTACCGTGTCGGTTCGGTACGAATACATGTATCGTTACACCCCTACTAGATTATATGGTTGGACCTAATTGTTGTATAAAATTCAGAACTCAGTACCCAAAGACAAAGGTCCAATACCAAATACAGTATATAGGCCATCTGCTGTCCTGCTCTGTAGATACCAAAAAACTCAAATCAGTCCAGCATCCTGTCCTCCACTGACCTCTCCATCATGTCTCTCTTTCTGTCCCTCATATCTGCTGTTCTCTCATTTTCAAACCTCCTGCATATTAGATGTTTGAATCTGACTGATACTTAAGTTCATGTGTATCTCTCTCTCTTTGGTAACTAAAATGCCCACGTTCCCACATTCTCTCTTAATGGTGTCACTCAGCCGAAACATATCCAACAGATGAAGGGAAGAGGAGAACGAACGAATCGCAAAACACGAGCCTCGGGAAATGTGTGCGATGGTAATCAAGACCACAGCCAAAGAATGCAGAGTGAAAAAAAATCAAACAATTACGACTCTGTTGGTCAGTAGGAAACTGACTCAGGTGCAATCAGCCCTCATTCACACATTAAATAGAGCTCTTTGTGGGTTCACACACACAGTATCGTGCGGTATCTCTCAGCATCTGAGTATCAAGTGAATGAATGCACCTCACACATTCTCTCTGAATCATTGTATGTTACATATAAAAGAACACAATGGAAACACATTGAGGCATCGGGTAACATAGCGCTCCCTAATATGGAAAAATGCACACTTGATTGACCTACAAGAAGCATGCACATTTGATTCAAATTCTCTTCTCAAATTTGCGGTGGAAACTCTTTGGAATAGATTTAAAATGGGGTGTAGGAATGTTCTGAAATAAACAGAACACAACATTAAACTATGTACTGCCTCTTCTTGGTCTTGAAGTTGTCTTTCTGCAGGTTAAGTTTCTTATCATCTTCAAAAAATTAAGACCATACTTTTCACATGGAAAGGGTCAGGTATAGGTCCTATTTAGGTCAGCATTTCTCAGTGGGGGCATTCAGAACACTTTGGGAGTACTGAAAGCAATATCCATGCTCAATTCCATGCATTTTTAATGATGATAACAATGGATAATTGGGAAACACATTCCAGAAAGTCGGTGGCCGGTACCTTTCCCAAGTCTCATCACCAGAAACTACTCAAGTGCCCCTGGTAAATGCAATTCCTCCTTCAGTGGAAACCGGCCTTTTAAATGCAGCCATTTAAGTTTCATGGAACAAATCAATGCCACTTTTATCATCACTCATCTCACTGGCAGAGCTCTTCGGTGGGGCATGGTCATATAGGGTCCTCAATTTAACAGGGTGATACATCTATGGCTGATTATGCTGTTCTCTATTCTGGCAGCTAATGAGTGGAGAGAACTAACCCTCCTTACTACCTTGGGTTGGGCTCTGCACTAAGATCCAGTTGATGGGAAAGGATGGACACCCATGGAATAAAGGAACAATCTAGTATGTCATCTGTGCACAGAGATGATTAATGTCCTGCTGACTCAGGTGTCAATCTCCTTCACCAACCAGAGTGGAAACCACATACTCTTTCTTCAGTTGAGCAGCAGACCGGGCTTCCCCACCTCCCATAACTAGAGGTATGTCTCCTGCCCTCTCTCACAAAGCTGATTAACCTGCATTGGCCATTGTGAGGGGCCACCCATTTGTCTTCCGTGGAGCATTGGAGGGAAATCACTGGACGGCCAGGCCTGTACTGTGGCTCTCCTCGTCACTAGTATTCTTGACCTGTTTGCCCTCCCCGGCTGATGATGAGTTCAGAACTTTGCCCCCACAATCCACAAATAACCCTCTCTCATCAGCTCATCCCCACCAGCCCTATTACCTCACTCTCCACCAATGGTCTCACTGATTCTGGCACTGCCAGAAATTTCATCATTGATGCCCTCAGTTCCATCCTTCCAGCGTGTAAGTAAAGCCCTTTCAGAATCTTAAGACTGCTTTTACCACTGCCACTATTCTGAAGCATTCAGATTCAATCAAGCCATTGAGGTTGATGATTCTACCTCCGGGGAAGAGGCGGTACATTCACAATAACATGGCACTCGTACAAAACTACATCCCTGTACATTCTTCTGTAACTTCCCAACACCCGTAAGCTCCTTGGCATCAAAATGGTCTTTAAGGAGAAAACGCACAGGTTAGAGCAGGGGTAGGCAACAAAGTATGTGAGCGGAGTGGAGCGGCAACAATTTCCCCTCCGGGCTCCAAGCATTCAATAATCACTCTGCTCCAGCTCCGCTCCGGGTTCACCATTTCCCACTCCCAGCTCCAGTCCTCGCTCAGCTGATCAGGAACACCGCTCCGCCTTCGCTCCAAGGACATTTACGGCTAAAGTATGTCAGTATGTTTTGAAATATCACATAACATATATTACAATAAAATGAAATACTAGGAGAGAAGTTTTGTGGCTTATTGGACCACTAGTGTGCAAACTAAATATTTTCCTACCACATTCCTATCAAGCTTATTACGTGGTTGTCCGCACTAAAAAGTATCATCTGCTTTTTTCAGTGCAAATTTTGTTTGTAAAGGACGAAAATAATAGTTCACTTTTGTCAATTATTTTATCTACGGATCGCTGCATTTCCTACAGATTTCCGCTCATTCGAAATCAGATGAGGCAGCGTTGTCATGACATTCTTTCTGATCTCAGTGATCCATCTATATCAAGCTAGCTGACTATGTTTAACATGTGAGTTCTTGCTAAATATGCAGTTATGTTACGAGCCGTTTGCATGAACTGTACTCGTGACAGAGCGGTAGAGGAGAACTCTTGGAGCAAGTGAAAACCACGACGCTCTCAGTTTTAAAAAATCCGCTACTTGCTTCGTTCAAAAGCACACCGTTCCACTCTGCGCTCCACTCGCATACTCTGGTAGGCAAGTTCACTCCTAGAGAGCCACTGTTCTGCAGAGCTCCAACCCTAATCAAACACACCCGAACAAGCTAATCAATGTCTTTAGGATTACTAAGGCAAGTGAGTTTTTTTTTTCTGAGTTGGAACTAAACTCTGCAGGCCAGCGTATCTCTTGGACCAGACCTACCCCTGGGTTAGAGCGATCCTCCCAACCTTTCCAAGTCATCACTGACCACCAAAATCTGGAGAACCTCTGCCAGGGGTGTCCAACCTCGGTCATGGAGGACCACTGTCCTGCGGAGTTTAGCTCCAACCCCAATAAAATAAATCTCAACCAGCTAATCAAGATTTTGCTAGGCATGCTAGAAACTTCCAGGCAAGTGTGCTGAAGATGGAGCTAAACTCTGCAGGACACTGGCCCTCCAGGATCGAGTTTGGACACCCCTGACCTCTGCTCTGACCAAGCACCTTAATCCCTTTGGGGCACGATGGGTGCTCTTCATAATCCGATTTCACTTCACTGTCACCTATTGACCTGGTTCTGAGACTCTGAAGCTGATGCCCTCCCCCGACTTCATACTCATCCTCCCACGGACAACCCTGTACCCATTCTTCCATTCACTCCATCCAGTGGGTTATTGACCAGGATATATTGTCACTCCTTCTCCGTTTGCTTCCCCAGGGTCTAGTAACAAGAATGCCCGTCTTCTGTCACTGCTCCTAGAGCAGGGCTGGGCAACATCGGTCTTGGAAGGACACTGTCCTGCAGAGTTTAGGTCCAACCCTAATCAAACAAACCTGTCTATAACTTTCTAGTGATCTTGAAGACACTGATTAGCTTGTTCAGGTGTGTTTAATTAGGGTTGGAGCTAATCTCTGCAGGACATTGGCCCTCCAGGACCAAAGTTAGCCCTGTCCCTAGAGGATAGTTAAGTATACCCTGTTCAGGGCACCTCCAGTATTTCATGGACTGAGAGCAGTATGGTCCTGGGTTTTATGGGATAAGATTCTGGGTCCAACTCTTCTTATAGAGTTCCACCAATCACATCCAGACCGTCCTGCTCCTTGGTCATGTGGGTGTCCATGATGACAAAGAGTTTAGGCCTCCAGAGCTGCCTACGGAAGTTTAGTCAGGCCCTCTCCCTCTCATGCGCTCACCGACTCTTTATTTAACTCACATGTTCCCCATTCCCCGGACTAATGCTTTAGTCATTGGGGTCAGTGATCTTGATCATGTGATGAGGACAAGTTTAGTATCACTTGTCCTATGAGTTTTGGAAGTGTAGTTATTTTCTTCAGTCATTGGATTTGCTTGGTTTGTTCAGCTGAATCATTCTTTATCTTATTAAAGAACACTCCCCCGATTGGGTCCTCTCACAGAGGTCAGTCTCTCTCCTCATTCCTAATCCGTGACAGTAATAGTAGCTCATGCCTCGTTTTTCCACACACACATACCTGGTTGTGAATAGATGCTGCAGTAACAGATGGAGCTCTATAAATCACAGGAATAAAGGCGAGTGTGTGGCCCATAAAGAGAGCAACGAGGTGGGGAGGAGCAGATAGACGAGTCCCTGGTCTGGTCTTTAGATCACCCAGGAGGCCACAGGCCTCTAGAAGAACCGTAGATCATACAAACTGCAGAGGACTCTGTGTCCTCTCAGTTGAGGCTATATGGAGTGAGAACAACTGCTTCCAATATCATTTGTGTGTGCTATAGTGTACACATATGTACAATGCGCATCAAAGTGTGATAGTAAAAATCTCTGAGTAGGTTTATGTATGTGTGTCGGTCACGGGATTATATGATTATGGTTTGAATATTTCCAACCAATCATCTGCAGACGATAACCAAATTAAACTGTTTGACTTTGCATTGAACACTGGCGGCAGACTTTGTCCTGGTCTTAAAAGGTTTGCATAATTTTGCACTGTAAAAACATTGACATGTACTGTACATTGTTACAGTATTACATAATTTGTAAAAACAGGAACTATTATACTATTGTTGGTCAGTTTGATTTAGATATCTATAGTGCTGTGCTCAGTACCCCAGCCCACAATGAAATTTCACTGGACCAAATTTTGCACCATTTAAGTATATATATATATACCATGTGTTTTCACTTATTCTGATTGTGTGACTTCACAGAGAAATGAAATGTGTTACTGAAACCATCTTACATCGCACCTGGTTTACTATGTGTTATGTTTGAGTGTTATGTGTTTGTGCTTTGTATGGCTTGCAGGTGTTTTTGATTTTTTTTTTTTTTTTTTTTGGTTTGCAATGCAGTGTAGAATATGATTACATAAATGTAATAAATATAAACCATTATATAAAAAAAATATATATATTGTGTAAAAAAATACAGTACACAGTAAAATGCAGGAAAAACAGGAAATGTGTGATTCATTTCTGTGACGCAAAGCTCTATTTTCAGCAGCAATTACTCATAGCTTTTCATAAATCTTGGATGAATAGAAAGTTAAAAAGAGAACATCATTTTATCATTTGTTTGAAACAGATGTTTTGTGACATTATAAATGCATTTTTTTACTGTTACTTTTTGCAAGAATGCATTGAATTGATCAAAATTATTTATTTTAAAAAGTACCTTATTGAGGCCAAACTTTGCTCAATAACTAAATAAATAAATTTAGTTAATTTTTTTCTTATTACTTATTACCAGAAAGTGATTTGGAATTGACTATGCTGAGCTCAGCGTGCTTTTCAGTTATGTGTCTGATCTGATCATTGCTGCATTTAATGCTTCTCTCCATTAGGCCAGGGGGACTTTCCAACCTCAGCACAACCAAACCGTTATTCTGTGTTTCCTGTATCTCTCTCGTCACGGTTTGCTGTGGTGTAGAGCCCGGTCATCTCCAGCGTGACCCGACCATAGCACTCGGCAGAGAAACACGCTCTCTTCAGGGCAAGTTTGTTCCTCCTCAAGCCCAGATTTAGAGTCAAAGTTTCAGGCTGGACTCACACAATGCCGGCTTTCACCATCTGACTTCACGCATGACCGCAACATCTCAATGACGCCTTCGGCAGGATAATCTACAACCTCACACACACACCCAGCCGTCCGATGGAATGACATTCACACACATTCATGCAAACACAGCAGCAGCATTCAAATGAATTAATATAAAGAACCGCAGTGCTGCATATGCTGTTTATAACTGTAGCTCACTGCTGCCCCCAACTGGCTCTCAGTAGAACTGATTATCAAATGTCTATATGATAAACATAAAGTTGCCTGTTTTGGGGTCTAAACTGAATCTACATGAACACATTTAACCAAGTTCACACTCTGCGCAATATTTATTTTCCTTAAAATCAGTGTGGAAAAATCAAAGATCTGGCAGATTCTTTCTGTATTGCTACAGTACGCTCAGTATGTATGTGGTGTATCCATGTCATTACAACAATACTTCACCCAGAGGCTGTTTTTGCCATGGTTTCATACTCATCTCGCTGACATAAATGTCTAGACGCTGTCTATACTTCATTTGTACATTCCTGAGGGAAATAACATGCAGTCACCATCAACAGTGCACTTATTTGTGTCCAAACAGACATGAAAGAAAGCAGGGCTGCTGTTCTTATAGCAGAATAATGACAGCAACAGAGTTATTTCATTTTCATAATGCTGTGTTTGATCAGATGCCAGGGAACAATGTGCCCGAGCCTCTACGGAAATGTCATGCAACGCTTTACGGTTCGAAACCCAGTGTTATTTTGAATGAGAGTTAGCAATCTGAAGCAACATGAGTGGCAAACATGTTGACATTTAATATTTAAAAAATGTATACGACCAGTAAAAGTCTGGACTCAGTACATTTTTTTAATGTTTCTGAAAAAGTCTTTTATGCTCACCAAGGCTGCCTTTATTTAAACAAAAACTCAGTACAATGAGTAATATTGTGAAATATTATTGCAGACTGTTTTCTGTTTAAATTTATTTAAACGTCATTGATTGCTGTGATCAAAGCTGAAGTTTCAGCATCATTACTCCAGTTTTAAGTCTCACATGATCCTTTAGAAATCATTCTAATATGCTGATTGGCTGATCAAAAATGATTCTTATCATTATCAATGTTAAAAACATGTGCTGCTTCAAATTGTTCAGGAAACTGTGATACTATTTTTCAGATTTCAAAAAAGCATTTATTTGAAACAGGTTTTTTTGACTTTACTGTCACATTAGATCAATTGTATGCATTCTTGCAGAATAAAAGTATAAAAATCCAATAGAAAAGAAGTATTATACTATATTATACTATAAATTGTAGTGTATAGGGTACAACGGGGCTAAAGGCACACCCTAAGAAAATGAAAAATAAATAAAAGAATACATTTTTTGTGCAATAAATATACTGTCATTAAAATATTTTAATATAAAACATATTTTAAAATACAGAAACAAAATAATTTTAAAATGTAGATTTTGAAAGTCCTGAAGGAGATCCCATAGAATATAACAATGTCATGTCAACAAATGGAAAAGTCAAACTTCTAGTAATTATCATGTTTATTATTGTGCCTTTTAGCTCCAACAGCACGGGTGCTTTTTACCCCAAATACCATACTTTTACATATTCTTTCGTTATTTAAAAACTGTTGGCTTAATTATTTTAAACAAAACTGAAAATCATTAAGTAGACTTTTGTCTCAAGATATACTTTAGTGATCCTCATTTGCTACCTAAATCTACAAAATTTTTGAAAACACCAATTATTAGATAAAGTAAGCACAAAATCGACTTTGTGCTGCTGCCTGCGATCGCGTCAAAGATCAGGCAAATTCGCACGTGCATCTTGAAAAGCGGATGTTTTGGAAAATGCTACACCGCATTTTTCTGCCATCTAATGGTTTAAAGGAAAATAATATCAAAGGCGCCTTTTACCCCGTTGTACCCTACATTTTGAACATTCAAGTTTTAAAGGTCATTAACAACAGATGTTCTGCAACTTGTATGCATTAGTTTTACAATGTTTTTACAATGTGAGTGATATGCTTATTTCATCCGTCTGTGCGTTTGAAATTTAAAAGCTCCGACCTAAAACTGTCACTACTCTAAAACCATTTTCGGTCGTACAGCTTTAACTAATAATCATTTTTTCATTCATTGCCGTAATCGTTCCTCTCATCATGAAGGTGGGTCATGATGATCTGATACAGCTGTGATCTGCAGTCGTGGCCTTTAGCAAGTGAAACAGTTCTGAGCTGAAAAATTAAACCCATATGATGAAGAGGAGCCATCTAGTGGTAACCTAATAAAAACTGCAATGCAATGCTTGATATCTCTAGACATTTATCTGGTGATCTTTGCATGTTCTTGTGCTTCCATTTACAGCATTTTTATGTGCTTTTATGTTTCATACAGAAAAGTGGAGAGAGAGAGAAGAAAAATGACAGCACATTATTAAAGCAGCTCTACAAAGGTCAGCTTTGATTCGAAAAACATTTCAAACAACTTCAAAGAGCTTCTATAACAAGGAATCAAATGTTCCATGATCATCTGAGACTAAAGAGCTCATTGTGCTATGAAAACACTGTGACTTTCTCAAAATCCTTCTCAGGGAAAAAACTACTTGGTCTGCATTTTCAAAACTTCTAAGGTCAGACATAAATTTATAAACAACACATATTACTCACTGATGTAATAAAAAGAAAGCAGGACAAACACAATTATTCCTAAACAACAGAGGAAAAGGTCAATGGTGAAAGCCTGTGCAGTTTCTGATTGTGTGTAGCACATCCAGCACTGCAGATCCTTCTAAAGAACCGGTCATTTTGGCCAAATCGCAATCATTTGAGAGGGTGAAGGGACAGATGTCTGAAACCAACATACTCGCACTAACATCCTCAAAAAACACCTGCAAGACCACACATGTCCCAACACAAGACTCGAACCAAATAGAGCTTATAACTGCTGACAGATCTGATAGATCTGCTTCAGTCTGTCAGAGCTGGATAAATACATCATTCACACAGAGTGATAACATCTTCACAGTGCTAAAGTCTCCCTACAGAATTACAACATCACATGCAAAACAGAGAACAGAAGGATCTTCTGGTTTATTATGCAACACTATAATGTTTTTCAACTGTTCAACATTTAAACATGCTTTAATAATCATATATATCTATATCTGTATCTATATATATACTAGGTGCACCTCAAAAAATTAGAATATCATGAAAAGTTAATTTTTTGTTCGTGAAAACAAAATATATTCTAGATTCATAACGTAAAGTAAAACATGTCTAAAGTTTTTTTGTTTTAATTTTGATGATTAGCGCTTACAGCTCATGAAAGTCAAAAATCCAGTATCTCGAAATATTAGAATATTTCCTAAGATCAATCAAAAAACGGATTTGCAAAACAGACAAGTTCAAGTTCTTTAAAGTGTGTTCATTTATGCACTCAATACTTGGTCGGCAGCACAAATTACAGCAAATGTCTTGCTCCTAGCACGAATTACAGCATCAGTAATGTGTGACATGTAAGCGATCAGCCTGTGGCACTGTTGAGGCACTATTGAGCCTTCAGATCATCTGTATATTGTTGGATCGACTGTTTCTTATCTTTCTCTTGAAAATATCCAATAGATTCTCTAAGGGGTTCAGGTCAGGCTTGTTGGCTGGCCAATAAAACACTTGGAAGTGTTTGGTGCTAAAGTCCTGCTGGAAAAGAAAATCAGCATCTCCATAAAGCTTGTCAGCAGATGGAAGCATAAAGTCCTCCCAAATCTCCCGTTAGACGGCTGCATTGACTTTGGACTTGATAAAACACAGTGGACCAACACCAGCAGACGTCACCGCACCCCAAATCATCACTGACTTCAGAAACTTCACACTGGACTTTAAGCAGCTTGGATTCTGTGCCTCTCCAGTCTTTCTCCAGACTCTGGGACCATGATTTCAACATGAAATGCAAAATTTACTTTTATCTGAAAAGAGGACTTTGGACCACTGAGCAACAGTTCATTTTCACCTTAGCCCAAGTAAGATGCTTCTGACGTTATTTCTGTTTCAGAAGTGGTTTGGTAGCCCTTTTCCTGAAGACGTCTGAGCATGGTGACTCTTGATGCACTGACTCCAGTTTCAGTCCACTCCTTGTGAAGCTCTCCTAAGTGTTTGCATCGGCTTTGCTTGACGTTCATTTAATATGCTTTGATACAGCACTCTGTAAACAGCCACCATTTCAGTAATGACCTTCTGTGACTTATCCTCTTTGTGGAGGGTGTCAGTGATTGTCGTCAGGACCCCCGTCTTCCCCGTTAGTGTGGTTTCAAAGAACAAGAGATACCTGGAATTTATACTGTAGGGATGGTCATTACTAAAATTCAAATGTAAATATTGTAATATTTTAAGATACCGGATTTTTAACTTTCATGAGCTGTAAACACTAATCATCAAAATTAAAACAAACAAAAAAACACTTTAGAAATGTTTTACTTTACATGTAATGAATCTGGAATATATGAAAGTTTCAGTTTTTTAAATAAGTTCCAAACAAAAACTTTTCACAATATTAAATTTTTTTGAGATGCACCTGTATATATATATATATATATATATACCTCAGTATCAAAAGAAAACAAAAAACATGTTTTTCCTAAACTTTAAACTCATTTCAGTCAATTTCTCATCACTGTAATGCATCTGCATGTTTTATAGTTCAGAGGTTTTAACTGTAATGCTCCGAACTTAATAGTTTTATTCAGCAGGGATGTATTAATTGATTGTAAAGACAAAAGATTTCTATTTTAAATAAATGCTGTTTTGAACGTTTTATTGATCAAAGAATTCTGAAGAAAAAAAATCCTGTATCATGGTTTCCACAAAAATTTGAAGCAGCACAACTGTTTTTTCAAAGCAGATTGCTATTGATGATAATAATCATAAGTGTTTCTTGAGCAGTAAATCAGCATATTAGAATGATTTCTGAAGGATC
>JAHKKF010537693.1:0-19191 GCA_019740295.1 Labeo calbasu
CCCAAATCTGACAGCATTTGTCACAATGTTACCACAAAACGTATTTCCACTTTTTTCCCCTCTTTTAAACTTTTAATGTACTTTTAAACCAAAATGTACATTAGAAGTAAAAATCAGTTTGTCTGCAATAAATATTCGTTGTTTTAATAGTATAGCCACAAAACATAAACAATGTGCATGTAAACTTGATTGTGAAAAATGGCTTACTAAGATTTTTTTTGTTCAAAGTTTTATACAATTTTGGCAACACTTTAGTTTGAGGACCAGTTTTCACAATTAACTACAACTTTTGCCTCAAAGACTAATTAGCTGCTTCTTAATAGTTAGTAAGGTAGTCGTTCAGCTCAGGATCTAAAATATGGTTATGCAGAATAAGTGCCTTATAAGTACTTAAACAATAATATGTGCTTAAGTACTAATAAATAAGCAGTATGCTAGTAATATGCATGCATTTTTATGTTGTAACAACATGCCACAAAGTGCTTTTATAAAATATAAACATTCTGCTTTTAGATCCTCCAGAATTCGTCCTATTCACTTTCATTATAAGTGCATTATACACTTATATGTCTAAATAATACCCATGCATCTTTGATCTCCAGCTCTCCAATACAGGATTTAATGAGCACACCACATTTCCAGTTGAAGAAACTCCGGAAAGAATTGGCACATGAGGGTGACGTGAGAGACGAGCTGGAGAAAGAACTGGCCATTCAGATCAACATTATCTCTGAGAAAGGTACCAAAGATCTACCCTTCAATTACCATGTTACTTTAGTTTTATTATGCTGCCTGAAGTGAATGAGCTAAATTGTGGTGCTCTGATATGAACTTGGTTTCATTTCTCTCTTTTGCACACAGAGGGTCTGATTTCCCAGTTACAGCACAGGGTGGAGCGAATGCTGCGGGAACATGGAGAGCTGGAGAAGGACCATAAAGCTGCACTACTGGAGCTCCAGGAGAAGAACGAGAGGTGAGGTGCAACAAGGCTCAAATTTGGGTTTCTAGTAATTGTTTGAATGAAACATTTGATTTAAAGTGATTTTGTTTTTCTTCTACAGTCTTCTCCACAGAGTGCATGAGGTTCTAAAGCAATGTCAAGACTTGAAAACAGACAACTCTCAAAAAGAGAGAAAGATCGATGAACTGACAGAGGAGAATGGAACACTTACTGCACAGGTGAGATGCCGTTTTCTTGTTTTAAAGTCCTGCTTAAAGTAATGATCAGAATTGATTATTTTGACCTGTCTCTGGTCCCATCAGGTGAGAAACGCTTTCGCTCAGTTGGCGAGAGCTGAGGAGGAAGTTGCCAAACTCACGCTGGCTCACGAATCGGCACAGGCTGAGTGGAAAAACAGAAAAGAGTTTCTTGAGAAGGAGTTAAATGAGGCTGTTACACACAGGGTAGATGTTCAATTATATTAAAAAGCAATCATTTTATTAATCATGTGCTATATGTGTTTACTTTGTACTCTCTGGTTAATCTGTGTTCTGTTTTCCTGCTCCTGTTCTCCTCGTGCAGGATTGTCTGAGTGAGCAGGTTCAGATCCTTCAGGGAAAGATTTCTGTTCTGGAGGATGAACTCAAGAAAGCTCAATCTCAGGAGAAAGGAGAAGTTTTGGGACCCATCATGGAGGTGAGATGTTCTGTCATTCTTTCAGAATCATTTTAAATATTTTTTCAGTCGTATATTTATATTGAGCTGAAAACAACATAATGGAATCCACCAAATTCTGACTAACATTTTTAATCATTACATTTTTTTCAGTGGGAGAAGCTTAAACAGGAGTTGGCAGATCTGACTTGTCAACTCGCTCAGCTTCAGGACACTATTTCTCGTCTTGAAAAGGAAAAGGCAGAACTTGAGTCTCTGCTGGCTGAGGAGAGAGGCTCTTTTGAAAAAGAGATCAAAAGACTCCAAATGGTGGTGTTCGATCTGGAGCAGTCCATCAATAACATCCGCTTAGAGAGAGAAACACTGCAAGAGGCTTTACAGACACAGAAGGAAATGCTTACTGCACAGATATCAGCTCTGGAAAGTGATGTTTCTCGCCTGCAACAGGTGGAAGTGCAGTTGTCGGCAGAGATTAAAATCTCTGCTGACCTTCGCCAACAGAGAGAGGAGCTAGAGGGGAAGGTAGCCTCTTTAGACAAGATGGTTCATGCTCTGCATGCTGAGATCCAGGGCTTGGAGGTGGCAAGAGCATCACAGCAGGACGCCCTGAATGCCCTTATTGTTGATTTGGAAAGTGCTAGAGCCACCATTCAGGAGTATGAGAATAAACTGGAAGAGCATCAGAAAGTGGTGCAAGAGAATGAATCCCTGAAAAAGGAGGCATGCGCATTGCAGCAGGAGCTTAATGAGCATCTACAAACCAATGGAGACCTTCAGGAGCAAATAAATATTCTCAGACAGGAGAAAACAGAGGAGGAGAACAAGGTTAATCAGGCTTTGACCAAAATTCAGAGCCTCCAAACACAAATTCTGGATCTGTCCGAACAGATTTCCCTAAAAGATGAAGAAATTAGAAATCTGAGGAACAAGTATGACACTGTAGACCACGAGCTGAAGCTTGTGAAGGAACAAAATATTGAAATAAATGAAATGATCAAATCAAATCGTAGAGAGCATGAGGACACTGTTAAAAAACTCCAGCAAGAGCTTGACACTGCTTCTTCGATTGCTTCAGAAAAACAAGAAGAAATGCTGGTTCTGTCAGCAGAGGTAACATCACTTAAAGAGCAGATCTGCCGTTACAGTGAAAACGAAGTGCAGAAACAAGAAGAATTGTCTGTTTTAGAGGCACAACACAATGTGTTGAAGGAAAGCATGACTTCTATTCAGAGCCAACTGGCGGAGGTGACAGCTACTGCTTCACAGAAGGAATCTGAGCTGCACTTGCTTCAGCAGGAGCTTTGCCAACAAGAAACTCTGAGAGAAGCAGCTCAGGAGCTTGAGAAAACCAGACGTGAGGAGTTTGAGAGAACTGTGATTGAACTTCAGAAAACAATCCTAGAGGTCACCTCTCTTGTCTCAGAGAGAGAAGCTTGCATGAGTTCTCTTCAAGATGAGATAAAGGATCAGCAATCGAGGGCCAAACAGTGTGAAGATGATCTACGCAGTGAGCTAAAGGAGAAGGTTGGAAATCTACAGGAACTTCTAGACGCTGCCAATCGTGATGCTTCAGACAAAGAACATATTCTACAGTCTTTGAATCAGAAGCTGAAGCAGGTGGAATTGCTGTGCCAGCAAAAAGAGAAAGATGTTGGAGAGATGCATCAAACAAAGGAAGATCTGGAAAAGAGAATTACTGAGCAGAAACAACAACTGGATGAGTGCCAGCAGAATTTAGAAATCCTAAGAAAAGAAAGAGACCATCTCTCCGTTCAAGTATCATCTCTCCAAGAGGAAATAAGCCGATCCCAACAAGAAGTGTCTGTGTTACAGGCTGACAACAGTGTTTTGAAGGAAAACTTGGGTGCTCTTCAGAACCAGTTGGCTGAGGTGACAACAACAGCTTCCCAAAAGGAATCTGAGCTCCTCTTGCTTCAGCAGGAGCTTTCCCATCAAGAGACTCTGAGAGTAAAAGCTTTGGAGCTTGAGACAATCAAACGTGAAGAGTTTGAGAAAAAGGTGAGTGAGCTTCAGGCCAAAATTCTAGAGGTTTCCACTCTCGCATCTCAGAGAGAAGCTCAAGTAATTTCCCTTCAAAATGAAATGAAAGATCAACAGTTGCGTGCCAAGCAGTCTGAAGATGATCTCCGCAGAGAGCTGGAAGAGAAGGTTGGCACCCTACAAGGAGAACTAGATACAGTCAGTCGTTGTGCTGTGGATAAAGATGAACTCCTGGGATCTTTGGATCAAAAGCTCAAAGAGATGGAAGGACTTTTCCTTCAAAAAGAGAAAGATGTCCTTGAAACGCATCAGGCAAAGGAGGAACTAGAGAAGAGGATTGTTGAGCTTCATGTTGAGACACAACAGCTTTCTGAGTGCCAGCAGAATTTGGAAATATTGAGGAAGGAAAGAGACCACTTGTCAACTGAAGTAACATCTCTTAAAGCAGAAATTTGTAGCTACCAAGACACTGAAGTGCAGAAGCAACAGGAAATATCTGTTTTAGAGGTTGAACGCAACATGTTAAAGGAGAGCATGACTGATCTTGAGAAGAAACTGTTGGATGAAACAACTGCATCTTCACAGAAACAATCTGAACTTGTCTTGCTTCAAGACAAGCTTCACCAACAAGAGAGCCTTAGAGAATGGGCTCAGGAGCTTGAGACTTCCAAGCGTGAGGAGCTTGAGAGAACGGTTAGTGAACTTCAAGCTCAAATCCTTGAGGTCTCCACACTAGCCTCTGAGAGGGAGGCTTGTGTTAATTCTCTTCAAGATCAGTTGACAGATCAGTTGAAGTCCAAACAGTCTGAAGATGATCTCCGTAGAGTGCTGGAAGAGAAGGTTAAAACCCTTCAGGGACAATTGGAAACTGCGAGTAGAGACATCTCAGACAAAAAACAGCTTCTGGAGACTATGGATCAGAAGCTGAGGCAGATGGATCTGCTGTGCCAGGAAAAGGAGAAAGATGTGCTTGATATGCATCAGGTAAAGGAGGACTTGGAGAAGAAGATTGGTGAACTTTTTGTTGAGAAACAACAGCTGGTGGAGTACCAGCAGAATCTGGAAACAGTGAAAAAGGAAAGAGACATCCTGTCAACTGAAGTGACCACTCTCAAAGAAGAAATCCAAAAATTCCAGGAAAATGAAGTGCAGAAGCAACAAGAGATTTCTATTTTAGAGGTTGAACAAAACGCATTAAAAGAAAACTTGGTTGCTCTTAAGACGCAAGTGGCGGAGTTGACAACTACAGCTTCTCAGAAGGAATCTGAACTTCTGTTGCTTCAAAAGGAGGTTTGCGAACAAAACAACCTTAAAGAAAAAGCTCAGAAGCTTGAGGAAGATGTAGGTGAACTTCAGGTTAAAATCCATGAGGTCTCCACTCTTGCTTCTGAGAGGGAAGCTCAAATAGTTTCTCTTAAAGATGAAATAAATGATCAGCAGTTAAGGACCAAACAGTCTGAAGATGAACTCCGCAGAGTACTGGAAGAAAAGATTGAAACCCTACAGAGACAACTAGAAACTACCAGTTGTGATGTCACAGGGAAAGACCATCTTTTGCTGTCCTTGGATCAGAAGCTGAAGCAGGTGGAACTGCTTTGCCAACAAAAAGAGAAAGATGTCCTTGAGATCCAACACTCAAAGGAAGATCTGGAGAAGAGGATTAGTGAGCTTTTTGTTGAGAAGCAACAAAACCAGGAGGAGTACCAGCAGAATTTGGAAACAGTGAGAAAGGAAAGAGACATCCTGTCAACTGAAGTAACCTCACTCAAAGATGAAATCCGAAGTTACCAGGAAAATGAAGTGCGGAAGCAACAGGAGATTTCTGTTTTAGAGGTCGAACACAACACACTAAAGGAGAACTTGGCTGTTCTTAAGACACAAATGGTGGAGCTGACAACTACAGCTTCTCAGAAAGAATCTGAGGTTCAGTTGCTTAAAAAGGAGGTTTGCGAACAAGAAAACTTTAAAGAAAAGGCTCTGCAACTTGAGAAGGATGTGAGTGAACTTCAGGCTAAAATACTAGATGTCTCCACTCTTGCTTCTGAAAGGGAAGCTCAAATAAGTTCTCTTAAAGATGAAATAAATGATCAGCAGTTAAGGGCCAAACAATCTGAAGATGATCTCCGCAGAGTGCTGGAAGAGAAGATTAAAACCCTTCAGGGACAATTTGAAACTGCCAGTCGTGACGTCTCTGACAAAGACCAAGTTCTGCAGACTTTGGATCTGAAGCTGAGAAAGATGGAATTGCTGTGCCAGCAAAAGGAGAAAGATATCCTTGAGATCCAACACTCAAAGGAAGATCTGGAGAAGAGGATTGGTGAGCTTCATGCTGACAGACGTCAACTGGATGGGTACCAGCAGAATTTGGAGATGCTGAGGAAAGAAAAGGACCACTTGAGTTCTCTCAACCAATCTCTGCAGAAGAAGTGTGGTGCCTCCCAGAAGATTCAAGCTGAGCTGGAGTTGAAGGTAGAAGAGCAAAACGGTTCCATCCTTGCTCTTAAAAAGGCTTCCCAAAAGTGGGAGGAGCAGAATCAGGAACTCCTGGAGCAGCTGAAGGCTAAGACAGAAGCAGTAGAGCACTACAAAGCACAGGTTAGTGTTGAATAAGATCTTTCGATCTTTCATTTGGATGCTTTGGAGAATCCTCATTGTATATTCGAAATGCTCCAGTTTGACATCATGTGCCCTTAGACTCAAAGGCTGTCATATGTTTCTTCCTCAGGTGGATAAGGCTAAGAATCACTACAATGGTAAAAAGCAGCTGCTGGTGGAGGCTCAGGAGCTGAACCAAATTCTCGAGCACTCATTGGAGGCCAGCAAGAGGGAAGTCAAAGCTCTGGAGACAGAGCTGACACTGGCTCGCATGGAACTAGACCAGGCGAGCACCAAGGAGAAGAACCTTGCAGCCAAAGTGAAAAGCTTAGAGGCACAAGTTAGTTTATGGCTTAATGTTTCAAGAATGTGCAAATGAGACTGATCAAGCTTTGAGTTTGAGTTTCTTGTCCAATTTTATGTTTAATCATGTGCTTGTCTTAGGTGGACTTTGCTGACAGACAACTGCGAGAGCAGAGGAAGATGACTGATGACAAAGAGAACATGAGACACAGAGAAAGTCAGTACATCAGAGTCCCAGAGAAACAGCAGGACACCAGTACAGATAGCTTGGAGTTTGAGCTGAACGATTCGCTCAACACTATCAGGTAACTAAACCAACCCAATTGTATAGGTTTCTAACATGGTATTCCATGTTAATCATGCAGTAACATTGTCCATTTTTTCCCAATTTGGCAGTCGTTCGGCAGTACTGGGTGAGTCCAGCACTCCACTGGTTCGTAGCTCTGAGCGTTTGGCTGCTAAACGGCGTGCCTTGGGGGCCGAGTCTCTGGAGACTCTCTACTTTACTCCTATGAGTCAACAAGGCAACAAGCGTAAAGGGGACTATAATGATGCCTTTGAACACAAACTAGAGTCCAGCATCACTTCCATTGGTGATCTTGTGGTTGACTCTGCAAAGAAGCTGACCGCTTCGGCTCGCAGGCGCTGTACTACACAAGTAATCAACATCACCATGGCTAAGGTAGGAAATGCACAACCTTCTACATGCTTTCTGCACTTTATTGGGTAAAAAAAGTTGCTTGTTGGCTTTTGTAGCCAACCAGTCCTACCTTCCAAATTAAAGTGTCAATCAGAAAAATCACTGTCACTGTTTTTGCATAAAACTTTGGCTGGACCAACCTAAAAAAATATATGCTATCTTAATGCTATTTGAGCGTTAGAAACAATGTTTATGAGATATGTTCCTCTCAGGTGCTATTGCCAATATGAAAAATGTCATTTAAATGTGCATTTGGCAAGCATTTTATGAGATTTTGCTATTTCCACATTGAAGTAGTTTGGAGTTGTACTTGCACAACTGAAAATGGCTCTCCAAGATCACAAACTGAGTAAGCTGTATAGTATGTAAAAACTCTATGTAAAGTAGTATTTACAAATGCAGCGCTGCTTTGTTTACAGCAGTAACTAAGGGAACACTGTATTACTGCTGTTCCATAAGCGCCACCTGCTGTCAAAGAGTGAAATTTGCAGCCCAAATGGACTTTTACTAGTAGTAGTACTGTTCATGGCTGCTTGATCAGGTCCCTTTTTTCTTTAGTACTGGGTTGCAAATTTTCTAAAGTGTTTGTTCTTTTATTCTTTCTTGTTTAGAAGACATCAGGAAGTGCTGAAGGCGATGAGTCGTTTTATAGTCTGCACTCTGCCCGATCACAGCCCAACTTGGCAGTTCAGCATTCACGGCCGTTCTCCATGGACCTCTCGGAGGAAAGTGCTACTGCAACTTTATCAAAAGCAGACACCCTTCAAAGTCTGCCTGGATATCGTAGAAGCACTGCGCACAACGTTGCCCCACCAAGAGGTGAATAGTTGTCATTGCTTATAGTTACTTTGTGGATTGGCAGTGATATTTTCCTATATATATATATATATATATATATATATATATATATATATATATAATATTTTGTGTATATATCTCACGTCCTATATTTTTATATTATAATATATGTTATTTCAATTTTTGCTCATCAGGTAATTAACATGTTTGTTTGTTTTTTTTTTTAAACAAACTTTTTGTAGTTTTAAGTAAACTTTAATAACCTTGGGGAGAACTTTGTTAGTGCTGCATGATTAATCAAAATGAAACTTAAAATTGCAGTATGGGTTAGTGTGATTATAAAATTGCAAAGGCTGCTATTTAATTAAATATACGCATGTATCGTGTAGTGTAAAATAAAATGGATTTTTATTTTAATACTCTTTATTTTACAGTTGTATATGAGAATAGTAATATTACTTATTTTAATATTTTCATTAAAAATCATTATAATGATTTTTATCATTTATAATTCATAAGTATTTTATAGTAATATTGATATATAATTACAGATATTTTTGGCCCATTTGTGCAACTCTACAAACCAGCACAGCAACTATATTTTTTAATTGCATGGTAAATTGCAGAAATGTCACTGTAAAATAAAACTGTATTATTTTTAAGACTTTTAAGTGAAATATTACAATTGTGGTTTCTTATTGTTTTATATTTTATTTGGTAATAATATTTATTATTATTTTATAATCATTGATATATGATCACAGAATTGTGATCATATATCACCATACAAACAAGCATTTTAAAATTAAAATGGCATTTTAAATCACATTTTTTAATTGAAAAAGTTGTATGATTGCAATTTTTCCCCCCCAAATTGGTACTATAATATGGTAATATTTTAGCAATAAAATACAATAGCTTAATAGAAATATAATAACTTGTTTTGTGTTGTGTAGCCACCAGTACATTCTGTATTGGAGCAGAGAATGAACCCGAGCATGCTGCCGACGACTGGATGCGTATTGCAGAGCTGCAAGCACGAAACAAAGCCTGTTTGCCTCACCTGAAGAGCAGCTACCCGCTGGAGTCCAGGGTACTTTTTGAATAGTTCACTTTCATTGCATTGTTTGTATAACACCAGAATCAAACTAAATCATTCTGCCTCAACAGCCTAGTCTGGGACCCTCATTCACCGTAACGGACGAGGACCTGCGTATGGGTGACCCGGATGAGACGATCCGACGTGCATCCATGATGCCAGGTCAGATCCTGGAGTCCCTGAACTCTCGCCGCTTCTCCCTTGCACCGAGTTCGAGCCAGAGCTCTGCGAACTCCCAGCCCCAGCGCGCCACTATGTTGCCGGGTCAGATCCGTTCTAGCACTGCTGCTCACCGGGCCACTCAGGTTGCGAAAACAAGCTCAAACATGCGTGCTTCAGAAAATAAACGCAGCCCGCTGGCTCCCAAACGCCCTGGATCCCAACTGCAAGCGTCAGACACACCTGAGGTATGAGAAATTAAAAACCATTGTTTAGAAAAAATTAATGTTTATTTATAGAAATATGAAGGGATAATTATTGATTCCAGTTGACTGAGCTCCTCTGATAATCACTTCTCCACGACAGCCTTTTAAAATAAAACTTGAACAGGGTTTGTACAAGGTGCTTGAAGTACATGAATTTGGCTTTAAATTTCATTTTACAATATGTGTACGAACCTGCTTAAAGATAATATGATGTATTAGTATTGTACAGTAGAATTAACTTCTCAAAGTAATATTAATAGTAAAAAAAAAAAAACTGTTAAAATGCAATTTTTAAGACTGCACATAATTTTTCTTCGTTTTTTCATTTCAACAGAAAACCTCTTTTGTGCAGCACTTTTTTTTTGCCAAAAACAAAGAGAATTGTTAAATTTTAATTTGACTGAATCTTAAAAGATTCATTAAATGGTTAATATTTGATTTCCACCGTGGGTGAAATGTGTATTATTATGATAAATGTGTATTAAATGCATAAATCCAGAAAAATTTAAATGGACAACACTTATAAATAATAGTCTGAATAAATAAAACATTTCATAGGGCTCTAAAATCATAAAAGATTTAAAAAAAAAAAAAAAAAAGTAATTTAAATATATTTTTTATTTTTTTAATAATTTAATGAATTAAATTGGAAATGCTTTTTGTTTATTAAAGTTTAATTAAACCATTAAAATGGAATCCGAAAAAATTAAAAGCAAAACAATCACAGAATTTGGGAAAAATAAAAAGGTATTTGGGATTTGGGGTAAAATAAAGTGTTTGTATTTATTTATTTTTTGAAAAATTAAATAGAATTTGGGAAATGTAAACATTTTTTGTTAAACTTGTTTTTTTTGTGTGTGAATTTAAATTAATTAGACATGCTCTTTCAGTACTGAAAGTTAATTGAATTGAAAAATGAAATTGAAATGGGTGGGGGAAAAAAACATTTTATAGGACAGGATTTTCAGGATTGTTCTGAATGTCTTTAAAGCAGTCTAATAAACTCAAAACATTACTAAAATGTTGGTTACAGATGTTGTTGTTTCCACAGGCGAAGAAGCTGGCAAGTTGCTTCCCACGACCAATGACACCTAAAGCCAGGTTCGGCAACAGTCAAAACAGACCTCCAAACTCGCCGGTAAGATACTTTTGTTAATTATTTCTGATGTAGTTTTTAATTGAGAGTAAACTTGCACACTTAATTTAATAAAATTGCTCCTGTGTTTGCTTATATGTTGTTAGAGAGTGGATTTCATAGAGTAACAGTATTTCTGTTTTCTCTCCCTCTCATTCATCTGTAGGCCGTGCGGAGACAATCTGTGATGTTCACTGTTGAAAATACACCAAAGAACAGCGGTCGTGGTGACAGCAGGTTGCAGCGCGGCCTCAACAAGCTGCGTAACAGCGCTCGCAAATCTCCCGCCGTGGCTAGTCGTGCCCTACGTACGGCGGTAAGCGGCAAGTCTCCTCTGGACTCCACTCTGAGAAGGTCTCCCCGAAACAAGTCGCCCAAATCCTCCAATGCCAAAAAGGTACACTAAACACTTCCTTGTGGGAAAACACTCTCTGTAGTCATTAAACAAAACCATGTGGTGTTAGTTCTTATCTGATATCGAGTCCCAGACATGACACATGCCATGGTAAATATAATGCATTATTTCTTTAAATTCCAATATTTGTTTATTAGAAATTCCAGGTGTGTTAAGTTATTGCTGTGTGTGTTTAGGGAACGCAGTGACTCGCTGCTTTGAACAATGCCCGAGTATGTATCTGATATCTTATATGGGGAAGTGATACTTAACACTGAAGGTGTCTTTCCTCTGTGTGGGATTTACTCACTGTCTGGTGTTAAAGGAACAGTTAATCCAAACATGAAAATTAGTTGAAATTGACGACGACTCAGGCCATCCCAGATGTAGATGAGTTTGTTTCTTCATCAGATTTGGAGAAATGTAGCATTGCATCATTTGCTCACCAGTGGAGTGAATGGGTGCCGTCAGAATGAGAGTCCAAACAGCTGATAGAAACATCACAATAATCCACAAGTAATCCAAACCACTGCAGGCCATCAGTTAACATATTGTGAAGCCAAAAGCTGTGTTTTTAAGAAACAAATCTGTCATTAAGAAACAAACTCGCTTACATCTTGGATGGACCTGACGGGGAGTAAACTTCCTGTAAATTTTGGTGTGAACTATTTAGTTCACTAAAATGAACTGTGGATTTGCTTGTTTGGTGGACTTCATTTTATGTCATGAAGTTTAGAAAAATGGTATTTTTTGGTCATTTTTGGATAATACATTAAATGCAAAACTTAAAGGAGAAGTCCACTTTCAGAACAACAATGTACTCACCCCCTTATCCAAGATGTTCATATCTTTCTGTCTTCAGTCATGAAAAAAATTATGGTTTTTGAGGAAAACATTTCAGGATTTTTCTCCATATAATGGACTTCATTGGTGCCCTGATTTTGAACTTTCAAAATGCGGTTTAAATGCAGCTTCAAAGGGCTCTAAACGATCCCGGCCGAGGAAGAAGGGTCTTATCTAGCGAAATGATCGGCCATTTTTTTGGAAAATAAAAATCTGTTTACTTTTTAAGCACAAAAGCTTGTGTAGCACAGGCTCTGGGATGTGCGTTGACTATTGAATCGCGTCGAAAGGTCACACAGAACGTAGGCGGAACTACAGACCTAGTGTTTACAAAGCGAATACGCAAAGATTAAGGAAGTGCAAGTAAGTCGAACGCTGTTTACAAACAAAAAGCTACAACGATGTCAGACAATTCTGAAGTTGTAGGAGAAAATGAGATATACTCTACCTTTTTGAGCCGGAGTACACAGATGATGAATTTAGACGTGATTTGTAGTGTCGTGGACGCGCATTTCAGAGCCTGTGCTATATAAGCTTTTGTGCTTAAAGTATACAAATTTTTATTTCTCAAAAAAAATGACAGATCGTTTCGCTAGATAAGACCCTTCTTCCTCGGCTGGGATAATTTAGAGCCCTTTGAAGCTGCATTTAAACTACATTTTGGAAGTTCAAAATCAGGGAACCAGTGAAGTCCATTATATGGAGAAAAATCCTGAAATGCTTTCCTCAAAAACCATAAATTCTTCACGGCTGAAGACAGAAGGACATGAACATCTTGGATGACAAGGGGGTGAGTAAATCATTTGTAATTGTTGTTTTGGACGTGGAGTTCTCCTTTAATAAAATTAACATTAGGTAAATTTAATTTTTTCCTAACTTAAGTTTTCCCAAATAGTTTCACAAACGTCTGGAATCAGCCTTGTAATGCTTATTCTTTTGTTTTTAAGTATTTGCATAAAATATTCTAAATTGGTTCCAACCAAAGTAACTACATTTGTAACCATCTGAAGTTTTAACATGGCTGCACATTAGTTGATTTCTATAGTAATTGCGCAGCAATTGTAAACATCTAAACTCACCTTTGTGGTGTCTAACCTGAGTTTCTCCTTGTATTTGTTTGCTCAATTTTTTTTGTGTGTGTTTTTGTCTTTTGCATGTGAATAACAGTGTCCACTGATATACATGCAAATATAGGCTATATAGAACATTAAATATTTTATATACATATATACATATACATATAGGTCTGTTCTATATGTTTGGTGGTGGCCTCACTGAATTTCTGATCATTTCACATGATGTTGGTGTAACTCCAGATCTGTTCTAGAGTGACATCTAGTGTCTGATTTACAAATGTGATTTGTTCTCCTACTTCGATTGTAATTTCTACATTTCATGCTTGTATATATTTTAATGTAATGAATAATTGTCTCTTTGTTTCTCTCCACAGATGAAGATCAGGATTAAGGTTTAAATTTGAGGATTCAACACCATTTACGTTTGTTTTTGTTTTTTTATCTGTTTCTCTTTTCTTTTCACAAATAAGTTATTTCTTATTATGGGATGCAGTGGTCTTAATTACTGTCCTGTTTGTGTAACTGGTTGTATAATATTTAAATGTATTCCTTGTTCTGTAATAAAGTCTTTTATATCAAATCCTTGACAACCGTTGCTAAATTGAAGCAGTTTATGTATGAATGCACAAGTTAATATGCCTTAAGAATGTTTGCAATGTATGTTTGGAAACAATCATTTTCGCAGATGTTTTATGTTCAGTGCTTAAGTTTTAGAGCTGTTTTTATAAAATTAAAACTACAGAGAAACGTATTAGAGTTTAATAAAGAATAAATGAGCTGTATAGTGTTTTATATTTTTAAAATATGTAATATAAATATGAAGCTATGAGATATCTTGTGGATGTTGAACAACTCAGCTTGTATATTCAAATATGAACAATTAAATGGATCAAAATTAGAGAAAAAAAGCTTAAGAAATTTCAGTTATTGTCAGTAAAACTGAGATGATGTATGTACCAGTCAGATAAAAGTTTGTTAATAAAATTGATGTGAAATGTGTAAAATATCCATTAACAACCTGATCAAATTATGAGACTCTAAAAGTATTTCATATTAGAAATGCAACATAAAACCAAAAAGTTGTTAAACTGCTGACTGCATCAAGTCTTCAGACAATTAACCAGGTGTTCAATAATAAAATAAAAATTATACTGGGTTTGTAACCTGAATTTATGAAAAGTTTGAGTTGTCTTGTGCTTTCGGATGTGATAAGTTACTTGTCTAACTCCTTTTAACAATCTGAACGATTCTCAGAGGTTATATTTAAACGCAAGTTTATAGTCCAGTAACAAATTATTGTATATGAACAAGTTGGCTACACATATCTGGGGAATTATTATTGTTAAGAGTGCAACTTCAATTGGACGATAATAATATTAGAAACAACATTTGCATCTAGTTTAATAACTTTAAACATACTTAAAATCTAATTCTAAAAAGGTTTTCAGAGGATGCATTTTCAGTGTTCAAGCTTTCTAATAATACCTAATTTATGATCACCAAAATATATGATAAAAAATACAATGCGACTCCCAGATAAGGATACTGTAAATGGTTTATATCTATTTTTTTCGGGTTTGTTTATTTATTTATAGATAAATAAAAATTCAATCGAAGAATTTATTACGTTTGTATCACTTATTTTTAAAATAGTTTCGGGCAGAGGAGTTTTCTCATTGGCTACGTAATTTACAACAGCCAATGAACATAGAGAAAGACGTATTGCGTCATCGTGTATATAAATTACTAATGAGCGCCTTGCCGCGTCGGTTGTTATTGTTTTTGCTGAGGGTTTGCAGTTGATTGGAGTGTATAGGCCTGCTGTGCAATCGTAAAATTAGGGTGAAAACGTCTCCTTATTTATGTAATTCTACCTACCATTATAGATAATTTCATGATTACATTATTTCCTGCATCGCTGAAACACCGTCGATAAAATCAAACTGCCCACGCAGGCTTGAAGCGTTTTAAACCGTCATAAGTTTGCGTTTCTTATTTTAAGGTGGTCTTAAGGTAGGATTTTAAAAATACCCAACATATTTGACATTATTTATCCAGTTTCGTTTCCGTGTTACAATGGCAGATTACTACACCACTACTTCAGATATTGCGTGTTTTATTGACTGTTTTACTTTTAAGGGAACACTGATGAGGAGCTGAGGATTTGTTTTGTCAAGCATGTGTATTCTTGACTTCTTCCATCTGTGCATTTGAATTAAATCCTGAGTATGTAATCTACTGTTTGTCTTTTACATAATTATATATGTAATTATAAACTATATATCCATCTAAATGATTATCTATTTTAAGTGTCCATCATGCAGCTGAATGTGGTGAAGGAGGAAGCGCTGTTGTCATGGGTAAGTCAGCTGTCATCTTTTAATGTTTTGTAGCTTGCTATAACATTTAAGCAGATGTTTACAGTGACTGATGTACTTCTGACAGATCAACAGTGTTTATCCTGAGGAGCCCGTTACCAAAATCATCCAGATGATGGACGGTCATCGACTCCTTAAGTTTGCCTACAGAGTGTGAGCTGTGATTGCTACAATAGATTTTTAATAGAGAGTTGTTGTTTTTTTTTTTTTTTTAATTCAGCTAAATTTTTAATTCAGTTAATTTTGATATCAAATATTTTTTGCTTCAAATCAAAGTGTGTACTGTTGTGATTCAGGTTGTATTTTGTTTGTTTGGTTTGTTTGAGTTACACGGCTTATAACCCTTTAACAAAGACTTCTTAAAATTGGCAATGGAAAAAATGTAACCAAAATTTCACTTGTTTTAACTTGTATACTAGTCTAATTTACTGTGAATATTGTTGGGATCATTACAGATTGCTTGATATGTTGCTCATTTGTAAGACACTTTGGATGAAAGCATGTAAATGTGATTGGTTAATGTTTGTCTTTGTCTGTAGGCAGAGAAAAGATTTTGTTGATTGTTTGCTGGTGTTGCCATTTCCTAATATGATGGAGATGATCTTCAGTATGCTACAAGGTGAGTATCAAACAAACTCCCCAAACCAGTCCTGTGTAACAGTGGGTCAGTGAATAAGGAGTTTGACTGCGGGTGAGAAGGTTGCTGGTTCGATTCCGGGTCAGAGCGGGTCATGAATGTGTAGACTGTGGTTGATCCCAGTGTGGCTGCTGAGCTGAGTAGTGCTGTAGTCCTGGATGCCACACAGATTGATGCTGGTTCCTGCCGACAGGGCCTGTCGAGACATCGGGATCCCTGTGCGATGGTTCCACACACGTTTGGATAAACTGCTGCTTACCTTTATTTCCGTCTACATGCAGTTGACTTCCAGTTCAGTTCAAGACAGGCCTCTCTCATGTTGCGGAAAATCAGTCAGGGAATCGAACTTGAGCTTCAGCTTGCCAAGGTGTGGGTTTGTTTCTGTTGGTTTTCAGACACTGCTATTCTTTGTTTGATTTGTGAGTGTTGTGACCATTTATGCTGGTATCCTAATGTAAATGATACATTTAAGCCTAGAAACTCCTCTAAATTATCAACGATTTGCTGGAAAACCTGTTGCACACAATCTACTACATGCCTTCTGTCGTCTGATTGATAGTTCATACAGTATTTTTTTTTTAGCAAGTAAAAGTTCACCTTCAGCTTGTGGTTCTTATAAAAATCTTATAAAATACCAGTCAAAAGTGTTTGAACAGTAAGATTATTATTATTTTTTTTTCTCTTCTGCTCACCAAGCTGCATTTATTTGATCCAAAGTACAGCAAAAACAGTTAAATTGTGGAATTTTTTTCTATTGAAAATAACTGTTTTCTATTTGAATATATTTTAAAATGTAATTTATTCCTGTGATTTCAAAATTTTTAGCATCATTAATCCAGTCTTCGGTGTCACGTGATCCTTCAGAAGTCATTCTAATATGCTGCTAAAAATGTTAAAAACATGAGTTATTTTTTTTCCCAGGTTTCTTTGATAAATAGAAAGTTCAGAAGATCAGCATTTATCTGAAATGGAAGTCTTTTGTAACATTATAAATGTCTTTATCATCACTTTTGATCAAAGCATCCTTGCTAAATAGAAGTGTTCATTTTTTTATACTTTGGATCTTTCTATTAATCAAAGAATCCTTAAAATGAATCCTGAAATGTTTTAAATGTTAAAAATATGAATGTTTCTTAAACAGTAAATCAGCATATCAGAATGATTTCTGAAGGATCGTGTGATGCTGAGGACTGGAATAATGATGCTGAAAATTTAACTTTGAAATCGCTGGAATAAATTACATTCTAAAATGTATGCAAATAGAAAACCGTTCGTTTAAATTGTAAAAAAAAAAAGTCACAGTTTTTCTTGTTTTTGTTGTTGTACTTTGGATCAAATAAATGCAGGCTTTGTGAGCAGAAGAGACTTAAAAAAAAAAAAAAAAAAAAAAAAAAAAACACACAAGTCTCGTTAAACTTTTTACAGGTAGTATAAGTTGTAGAATAACTTCTATATTGTTAGTAATATTTCAGGAAGGTCACTCAGTTTACTTGATTGTCCATACAATTGTTTTTATTTATTTATTTTTTTATATAAAGAAAAGTCATGTTAAAATGTGCGTAATAGAGAGTTTTATTTTACTGAAAAGAAAACCGTAAAATATGACAAAAGATTCTCATAACTGTGCCTCCAAATCAGTATGTTTTAATTATTAATATTAATATTTTAATATGATGAAACAAGAGTGACAAGATGAAAAGAGTATGTTTGTTGCATTAAAATCACTTAATTTAAAAACATTTTTAAACATTTTTGTGTATTCAAGACATTTCTATGTTAGGAAAAACTACTTTTTTTCTAGAATTTAGTGAATGTGTTTTAAAATTGACTTAACTTTTGAATTGGCGCTTTAAGTCCTGTTTGGGTAAAAAAAAAAAATGCTGTTTTTATGTGCTGTGTGTGTACAGGTGGTGCTTGTTCTATGTTATTGTGGTTTTAAAACCTACAACATGGTGCCTTTGGACATCAAGACAGGGGTAAGTGTTTAATACTGACCGACAGCCTATGATGTCTGTGCATTTACTGATTGGGCTCTCTCTCTCTCCCTTTCTTTCTTTCTTTCTTTGTCAGTTGATGATTGCATCCATGTTTCATTTTGTAGAAGATGATGCTGATGATGGTCTTTCTTTAGATGAAGGCCTAGATGGGTTCCTCACCAAATCCTGTAAGCAGCCACATTATCACATTTGTCATTTTACAGGCTGTAAAACACCTTTTTGAAAAGATGATAGTCTTTTCTAGAAGAATTTAGTTGAATTTAGAAGAAAGTAATTTAGTGATGTTAATGTTTATATTTCATCCTTTTAGGTCTATTGACCACTTTTCTCTCTCTCTCACTCCCTAGCTGTCATGACTTTCTCCACCTCCAGCAGCGAAAACAGCTGCTACTCACCTTTGTACACTGATAACGAGTCTCCAATCATCAGCCGAGCCCAAAACCCCTCCAGAGTTCAGTTTCAAGAGCTTTCCACGGTGGCCTGCAGTTCGGTTGGGTAGGTCCTGTTATGGTTCGTACATATACTACCATTGTGTATACTACACAAGTCTGGGGTCAGAAAGAAAGAAATTAATATTTTTGTTTATCAAGGATGCATTAAATTGTTGAAAAATGACCGTAAAGACATTTATAGTGTTACGAAAGATTTTAATTTCAAATAAATGCTGTCCTTTTGAACTGTTCTATTCATTAGTGAATTCTGAAAAATAAAATGTATCACAGTCTCCAGCACAACTGTTTTCAACATTGATAATCAGAAATGTTTCTTGAGCAGCAAATCAGCATATTAGAATGATTTCTGAAGGATCATGTGACACTGAAAACTGGAGTAATGATGCTGAAAATTCAGCTTTATATCACAGGAATAAGTTACATTTTAAAATGCATTACAGCTATATAATGTTAAGCTTATTGCAATATATATATTTTTTTTTTTTCACAATGCACACTGTTTTTATTCACATATAAAAATCCATAGCTAATGAAATAGAAAATGGATCATTCATTTGTGGTTCCAGAGAAGAGCGTTGGCAGGGCATAAACCAGAAGTACTAGCCTGACTGGGCCATCACAGAAAACAATTGTTGTCTTTGGGACTTGACAAACATTCTTAACATATTGAGTAACTTTTTTTGTTTAACATTTTTACAGGCTTGAAAATGGGATAAAATTACACTAATTAATAAATAAAATAA
>JAHKKF010537694.1:0-12631 GCA_019740295.1 Labeo calbasu
ACTGCTCCTCGGGCGCCGCAGCATTGGCTGCCCACTGCTCCGGGTGTGTGTTTACAGTGTGCGTGTGCACGTGTTTGTTCGCTACTCACTACTGTGTGTGTGCACTTGGATGGATGAAATGCAGAGCACAAATTCCAAGTGTGGGTCACCATACTTGGCCACACATCACGTCCTTGCCTTTCCTACGTCCTTTCCTTAAAAAGCGCCCCTGCTGTTGGGGCTAAAAGGCACAATGATTAACATGATAATTAATAGATGGCTGACTTTTCCATTTGTTGATATAACAAGGTTAGATTCAGATGGTAAATATCATATAATATGTGGGGTGTCTATATATATATATATATATATATATATATATATATGTGTGTGTGTGTGTGTGTATGTACCATACTACTTGAACTGTGCTGGATGATGACCTTCATGATCAATGATAAACTTCCTTTAACTGAAAAGTTTTTGAGTGAGTGTTTGCTGTTGTCCTTTTGCATTATTGACACACTATTTTCCTATTTAATACTGTAAAGCTGCTTTGACACAATTTAAGCGCTATATAAATAAAGGTGACTTGATGACTTGGATGCAGTAGATTTTAGTGGATTTCACCCAGGTAAGAGTAATATTGATATTTTATTGGTTTGATATCTAATGCAGTGGAATTCATACATTTTTAAGTGTGACATTCATACATTTCTTAGGTGTGTAAATACTTTTTGGAGGCCACAGTATGGTTTTGGAGGATATAGCGGAATATCTATGAACGAAAATGTTAAGTTAATGCAGGGCTTAACGCTAGAATAATCTGCAACTCAAAATTCTGTTAGCATGCTATAATATTTGAGTTTTACTTATACTGGCAGTTCTTCCCTCGCTGATCTGTTAGACACAATTCTCACATATATAGGCAGTCTTGATACCAAAGCAATTTACTGAAATCTCTTCTGTGAATGAAAGTCTGTTTAGCTGTGAAAGCATTTCGATGGCAGTAAATATGAGCAATGACTACCCTATGTCAGCTCCATCAGCATATAAACCCTCTAATTTCTCCTCCGCTTTTTAAGTCAGAACTCTGCATGCAATACAAATAAAGAAAAGCTTTAAAAAAACAGCAGGGATTTTTTTGTGGGGGTTGTGTGATCCAAATATAAAACGGCTCATAAATCTGCACCGCTGATTGGATTTACCTGCTCGTCTTTGATTGAACTTTGTGTGAGAAAGCAAAGTGATGTATTTGCATGTTAAAGGATGCTTTTTGAGAGCTGTAATTATCTCCGCTGTGTAATGCTATTTGTGTATCCATAATTTATTTTGGCAAGAAAAACAGGCAGGCTACAACGCACCGCCAAGTCCCTGTTAAAATTTGCAGTTAATTGAAATTCACATTTGCATGAACAAAATCAAACACTCATTTACATATGCGAGATGATGAAAAAAGATAACTGCTAGTGTTTGTACTTCATATTCTGTCAGAGCTAGCTTGCTAATTGCTAAACGGTGTAAACAGGGCTGGTGTACATTACTGAGCTAATGTAAACAATGCGTCAAGCTAAATGTTTACGCTTGCGCACGCAGCTGCGTGTTTGTGTGTGTGTGTGTCTTGGTGGGCAACCAGACGTCTAAAAATGGAAAATTTACCCAGAATGGAGCGTGCTGGAGGTGTTATGGAAGTATACTCGGTTTAAATGGTCTCACGTCCCCATAGTGTTATTCTGGGGAGATTCGGAGGTGTGTCTGCCGCTGCCCCCCTTCACAAACAAGCTCATCAATTCCAGGAGGAATCTATTACAGACCCCGACTGCATTCTGCCATCCCTACATGCACCTAATTAATGCATCTCCTCTCACTGGAGGACACTGGGATATGGCCCCCCTGCCCCAAGAAGCTCTTCCCCAAAAACATGATGAATGACTTTGATTTAGGGGTCCGTGCTCTGGGTAACGGCTGGCCAGAGGGGATGACACTCTTTTGTTTGATATTGATCTATAAATAGCTTTAGCTTGACATTCCCGACCAACCCATAAACAGCTCGGCGTAAGGTTAGTCTAATGAGGGACGCTCGCGCTCAGACTGTTGGGATTAACGGGCGGTCGTGTTTGACATCATTACCGACTGTATTTGTGTTAAAGCGCAGGCCGGCTCGTTAACTACATGCGAGCAATTTGCGCATGCGACTGTCGAAACGCTAACACCCGCGAGCTTCAGTCACCTCGTGTCACCTGTCTGTTTTTTTTTTTTTTCCATTCGTATGCCGCGCGTCGACCTCTGCGCGATCGCTTGAAAGGACAACTGTCAAATTAAATGACACAAGGTATATTTTATTTCTATGCGTGTCTGACCTAAGCATTTTGCCTCCGAAATATGTGATATATATTTTCGGGCAGGCCTCGCTCGCCGGTGGCGGTAATTGAAAAGCATTGCTCAGTGTAGTGTATATGCAGTCCTATATGCAATAAGCCACTATTACCTTCCTTTTGTGGCCTGAAGGGATTGAGCCAGGGTGACATGATAGAAATTTTCGATTGAGTAAGAGACCCCACACTCTTTTCAATGTCAGGGGGTGAATGAGAGACCCCTATCTCGCTAGGTTTCCATCAGAAAGCCCGCACATCCCCCAGCACAAACAGGCTTTCTAGCTTTCCCTTCTATCATGCTGTCTTTCATCCGCTCTCTCGCTTGAATTCTGTCTGTCTCCATGAAATGGGAAGTTTGGATGAGGCTCCTTTCAATCCCACTTACAATAAATAGATTAAACCCCTTTGACAATTACATCATGCATTATCAGGGCCGGGCAGCTCCATTACCAACAATCAATGCCACCGACAGCAGCATTGAGAGAGCGGAGGCTGCTTCTGCTAACGCACGGCATTAGGACTTTTCTTGACATCCTACACCGTGTGTGTCAGAGCAGGCCATTGACTAGATGGAGTATATTAAAATAAGAAGGCTTATTTGACCTGAATACTGATCTGTTGGGCCAGTTCTAGATGTTCATTAAGTGAGTGTTTGACCAGATGTTTTTTTGTTTGTTTTGTTTTTGTTTAAATGTAAACTGTAGTTTAAAGAAGTTCATTTCCAGAACAAAAAATTACAGATAATGTACTCACCCCCTTGTCATCCAAGATGTTCATGTCTTTCTTTCTTTAGGTCATAAAGAAATTGTTTCTTGAGAAAAACACTCCAGAATTTTCTCCATATAGTGGACTTCTATGGTGCCCGCGAGTTTGAATGTCTAAAATGCAGTTTCAATGCATAATATGCAGTTTCTAACAAAACGATTGGTTATTTTCTAAAAAAAGGTACAATTCAGATTTTTTTTTTTAACCTCAAATGCTCGTCTTGTCTATTCTCTGCGAAGCACATGCAAAAAACTTGTGTAATCTGGGTCAATACAGGTATGTCAAAAAACTTTAAAATTGTCCTACATCGCTGTAGAAACACCGACCCAGTGTTTACAAAGTGAACGTCCAAAGAACTGGGCTGAGATTGTTTAGAGCCTTTTGAAGCTGCACTGAAAGTGTATTTTGGAAGTTCAAACTCACGGGCACCATTGAAGTCCACTATATAGAGAAACATTCTGGAATGTTTTCCTCAAGAAGCATAATTTCTTTGCGACTGAAGAAAGAAAGATACAAACATCACAGATGACAAAGGGATGAGTAAATGTTTGTTTGACTTTTTTTCTACTGTGAAACACGGATGCTAGATTGTGTTGTGAATTCATATTGTTGCTTCCAAAAAACATCAAACTGACAGTATTTTATAGTAAAATTAATCTGACATTAAATAATTTCTCTGTACATGGGAAGGTTACTTATAGTTAACCAATTAACAGTTTTTTTGTATTGTAGCATTTATAGTCGTTTTCTGTTAAATAATAATAATAATAAAATAAAATAAATATTTTTTACAGTATATATTCCATTGCTTCTTAGGCCACAGAATATTTTTGTGAGAGGAAAATATTGATGCACAGCTTGTATATCCAGAATGAATAATGACCTAAATTTTAGCTTGTTCTCCTCAAAAATGCTATTGTACTGTCCTAAAAAGACTTTAAGAAATCGCGTACATTGTGGTACTCACATGATCATGCATCAAAGACTGACACGGAAGAGAAGAAATTGTTGAAAAAAGTCATTGTTTTTGTTTTCTTTGTGCACAAAAAGTATTCTCTTAGCCTTATAACGTTACGGTTGAACCACTGATGTCACATGGACTGTTTTATCAGTGACCTTATTACTTTTCCGGGCTTTGAGTGTGTCAGTTGCATTGCTGTCTATGCTGGGTCAGAAAGCTCTCGGATTTCATGAAAAACATCTTAATTTTTGTTCTGAAGATGAACGAAGATCTTATGGGTTTGTAACAGCATGAGGGTGATTAATTGATGACAGAATTTTCATTTTGTGTAAACTATCCCTTTAAAAATGTTAAACTGTATTGGTATGGAAAATAACTACATTAAGTTTCTTCAAAATCTTTCTGTTAGTGTCGAAATAACATGCATATAGTTTTAAAATGACATGCAGATGTGAAAACAATGACAAAACATTTGAGTAAAATTATTTTTTAAAGACCAATCTAACCATGTACATCATAAAAATGGCTCTGCATTACACGCATTACTGCATGGCCTACATATTGAATCAATAGGTTTAAATAGCTTACGCAATTCAATTCAATTACCCAGCGGAAGAAATTCTCTGTTAATAATATGAAGGTTTGAACCTACAGTAGCCCAGTACAGAATATGCTGAATGTCTGCTGCCTCCCCGAGCTCTAAGATCATCTGTAATCAACCTGAATTTAAGGTGTTGGAGCGCCTCATTTCCTGCGTGAGCTCAACGCTGACTGCCGCTGCACAGTAAGTGTGGTGAGAGAATCTAATTTTGATTAATCTGCTCATTTCCTTATGTCTGTCGGACATGAGGCAGAAAGGTGGGACCAGAGAGGACAGGAAGAGATTAAATCAACCCCTCTCCTCTCCCCTCCCCTACCCTCTCTCTCATGCAATTCCCTTACCACACCTCTCCTCACTCCCGTTCTACTGAAATTATTACATTACCCTTCCACAGAGTGACCATTAGCTCAAAACAGGGTCTGTCAGGCCCTGCAAAGCTGCCGTTATTTGGGATTATAGAGTAGTTAGAGCTTGTTGGAACATAACAGCAGGACAGCTGAGGTACTCAACTCTGGCACCGTGTATGAGGTAGTGCTGATGGAAAATGTTTTTTTTCCTTGCTTTTTTTTTTTTTTCTTCCAAGGGAGGGGCAGGGGTGGATTTTAATTCTCCAGATCACTGAGAAGCGTTTTCATATTCATGATAACATACACGTTCCACTGGCTGTCACCTCACATGTCCCCTGTAGGTCACATCTGTTATTTATACTGTGTGGAGTGCTACTGGGATCACTGTTTTAACTATGTTAAAATGTTTTAATAAATCAGGAGCTACACTGTATGCAGCACAACGACAACAACATCACTGCACGTAGGTCAGTTACATGACAGATCTTAAATACACCTTTATTTTGTTTCAACTCATTCATGATTTTTTAATGTATACCAGGGACGTTGAGGCAAGTAAGTTTGTCTCTCCTCAAAATGAGAAAGTAGTACAAAAATAAAAAATGCTAGTGTTGCAAAATATAACATTAAAAAGTGTACAAATCACTCGATTTTCTAAAGAAACATTGCCCAAGAGCGACACCAGCATATAAAGTTACAGCAGGAGTCCATGTCTCTCTCGCCTCCCCTGAGCCCATTGAGTTTTAACAGACGCCCTAAAGCGTGTGGTGAGTTCGGTGGGGGGTAACTGAGAATGAATGGGGGAAAGTCACATGAGAGGAGGCAATGCCTCCATCACGATATGATTGGATATGACTGGTTATGTTTGGCTGTGACTGGTTCATGCGATAAATCCTGCCTCTTGTGTTCGTGCGTATTCCGCTTTCGTGAATCTGTCTGAATGAACAATATAATGGCGTTAATGGAGAGACAAATTTAAAAAAAGTAAGTAAATAACTCACACACTTAGATAGAACCACTTAAAATAAAATCAAAATAAAACTTGAAATGGCATAAAAGCATGATCTGGGGGACTTTTTAGTTTAGTTTAGTAATTAACCCAGCGTCAAGGCCCTGCAATGATCTAAAGGACCGACTTCTTAACCCCCGGAATAATATTTTAAACGCGAAAAGCTAAACTGAATGCGATTTCAGCCGAGGGATACCTCTCCGATCTGATTTGTGCCACCTCAGATTCAATTTTACCCACTCTAACCCCCAAAACTCGTAGATTTCAACCATTAGATGCGGACGATCACAGGTGTATTTAAACTTTCACTGCTAAATTCAAATGTGCTTTTGCGCCTCGTCTGGCAAAAATCACTAATCTCTAGCAAAAAAGACATTTGTTAAATAGCCTACTGATGTTTGTGAGTTTGTTAGATGCACTGGTGTATAAGCGGCAATAATCCTTTCAATTAAATTCTGACGACGTATTTTATTCATATAAATCCCCCCCTCCTCTGTTAGCCCCCCCTGAGAATCATACAAACCCCCCGGGTCGCGTGTCCTGGTGCCGGTGTGGAATAAACTCCAAGCTCGTTGCGCAGAAACCTTATTGTAATTGTTAGAATGGTCACGGATCAGCGATCTCCACATAAAACTGATTGTGCAGACCAAACCGTAAGTTGTAGAGACTTAAAAGTGGGAGGGCAGGTAGTACTCACACTACTTGAGGAGGGCGCTACAGCAATCAAAAGTACGAAATCACTCATAACTCCCAAACCCTTGCGAAATTTTCTGGTATTTCGCATTTTTTGAAAAACATATTTTTTTGCAAACAAGTCCTAGTTTTTTTTTCTACCCGATCAGAACTAAACCAGTGTAGAAAGATTCTCTGGACAGTGAATATTAAAAAATTATCAAAAAAAAAAAAAAGACTTTCAACTCACCGTCACAAAGGGGGATCAAAACATTCAAATAGGGTGGGGCCACTTTTAGTAAAATGCCAATAACTCCTGAATGGAGTGAGATATTTCTTCCAAACTCATGTAAGAGCTCAATATAAGGTCACAGGAAAAAAAAAATTGCAGAGCATGGCCATTTGGTGCCGCTATAAGATGGGGGAAAAAAAAAAAAACAAAAAAAACATACAAATGGCTATAAATGCGCAATCTTCAACATGAAAACATGTGTCCAGTCTTGGTCCGAAGTGCCACAAGTGTCTACAAGGACATTTGCATATCTCAAAAAACATGGTCGTCATTGGCCAACGAAGTCTGAGCACCTGTTAGACAAAATTACTGGAGGCCGATCGGAATGAAACTCAGGTCTCATGTCTGAGAGAAATTTGAAAGAAGTCGGCCACTGGGGGCGTCAACGTGGTTTTTTGCACATATGCACATATGCACGATATTCATATCATATGATAGAACTCCTCATTCCGGACAACTTTGCCTCTACAACCACCGCTGTCAATGAAATGATTAAGATGATGTTAAAAAAAAAAAAAAACTTTTGTGACTAGTCCTAGGTTTTCCGCTCAAACACTGCAGTACAATTCTCTGGACTCTCTAGGCCAATAATTATCAAAAAAAATTTTAAATTTACCATTTGGGAAGCTATAACAGTGTCCTTTAGAAAAGGGACCTGTCTAAATGTACTCAAAAAAGCCTAGACGAAAACTCAAAACTTTACTAAACCACAGCTAGCGCTATAACAGTTCTAAATGTTAAAAAACATCATATTTCTATAGTAAATACCTGGATTTTCCAAAAATGCTTTTTTAATCATTAATTAGTTTTTATAATATCATTTTAGTGTCATTTTATATTTTAATTACATTTTCACTGTTATTTTTAATGAATGGATAGGTGTGGACAAAAAGAGTATTGTCATTGACTTCTCTTCCCAGAACTGGAGTGATGAATGAATGAACACATTTCTAAAAGGGGTTAAAATTTGTATTTATAAGGTTTTCCATGCCCCTCTGCAAGACATATAATACTTAATAAGTGTCTTTCTATGACATTTGTAAATAATATCTAATTTAATAGTGAGTAAATCAGGTCTCGAACTGGATGAGCATCAGCCTTACGTAATCGTAGTTTGAGATAATCTCATTTTACACACTACATTTGCCCGTTTATGAAAATAAAACAGTGAGTCACTGGCTCCAGACAACACTGTTGGTCAGATTTGGGAATATGGCCTCATTGTCTCGCCTGTTCTTATTCCAGTCCCTTGTGTCTTTGCAGATCCCAGTATTAAATGGATAGAAAGCCAGCATTAAATCACACTGCTGTGAACTATTATGCGCAGTTGTTGCATTCTGGGAAGCTAAGAGTGCAGAAGTGGTCTGAGGGATGAGCGCAGTGTTGACTTCATCTCTGTCTTCCTCAGTGAGTATTGATCCACTGTAATACAGGTTTAGTTGGACCTGTTCTGAGTCCTCTCAGCAAACAGGATCGGTCAATAGTGCCCCACAGGCTTTGACAAACTCCTCCATCCGTTCAGTGAGCTCTGTGACAGCTGACTGAGGAGAACGGTCACAGACTAATGCATATTATGCAAAACTGTACCACAAAATCCCAATCCATGTTGCATTTTTACTGCCCTTTGGCGCTAATTTTTTTTTTATAACTCCAAATCCAATTGATGAAACCTGTTTGTTCAGACAGTGTAGACTATACATATTAAATATTTGGGTTTGGTAAAATATTAAAATGTTTTTACAATTTATTTTTCCCTTTTAATAGATTTTAAAATTAATTAATTCTTGTGAGAGCAAAGCTGAATTTCCAGTCTTCAGTGTCACATGATTCTTCAGAAATCATTCTGCTGATATGGTGTTCAAGAAACACTAGTAACACTTAATAATAAGGTTTCCGATAGTTAAAATATCTTTTTTTTGCAGTTTGTAACGTAGCTATCCTTCAGTGTAAACAATCTGCAAAGTTGTTAATCAAAAAAATTCATGATAAACAAAGATATTGTCTGTCAAAAGAAAGAGTCATTATAATTTTGAATCATCATGTCAAGAAGACGAATCAGTGGTTCAAATTCATTTCTTCCATGATAACGCAGTAATACAATTCAAACCTTTTGTTGTGCTTGTCATTTTACCAAGGACTGCTTCTCTAATTTTGGCTTTTATCTTTGTTGGCTTCTAATCTTCGTCTGTGAAACCGGAGGACAATATGTAAAATTAAATTAAATTAAATAAAAAAAAAATGAAATAAAATAAAATAAAATAAAATAAAATAAAATAAAATATTAAATTAAATTAAATTAAAATTACAATAAAATTAAATTAAAATAAATAATAAAATAAAATAAAATTACATTACATTACATTACATTACATAATACTTCCTGACTCCAGACTTTTAAATGCTAATGTACATAGTCTCATAAAAAAAGGTGCTTTACATTTCCGGTCTCTAGCGTTTCTGGTCAAATTAACACACAGCTTAACCCTGCGCACATTTTTATGTTTAGTTATATTTATAAAGTTTCAGTTTAATTAATTCAGTCAATCTTTTTACCCCATTTTAACATAGATTTCTGTGGAGATCAGAACACAAGAGCTCCCAAACGGAAGTTAGAATCCATCATGGCGGCGCTCATCAGTTACTCAGGAAAAACTTTTCATTTCTTACAGTATATGCAGCAAAAAACTCCCTTATAAATTTTGGATAACTCTTTAAACATGCTGACGAAAGTTTAAAATGATCTGTGATTAAAATCTTTACCTTGGCAAGAGGTCCTGTTCAATAGATGAAAATTATTATTTTTTAATAACACAAGAAATGTATAAATGGATGAAAGATTTTTTCCTCTTTCCTTGTACATTGGAAAATGGACCTATTGTCTGAACTTTTTTTTTCATGGGAATTAACAATGTGGGTCATTTATAACTTAAACTGCAGGTGCAGGCAAAATCTTTTTTCCCCGTGTTCAGTGTTGCTTTCATAAGAATATTATTTTTCATATTTGGCTGAGGCAGGCTGAATGTATATGTCACTCAGGGGAAACGTCTGAACTCACTAATTCCAGGAGTTTTACTTTTCAAAACAAATCAATATGACCTCCACAAAATGTATTGGGATAATCAATCATTCAAGAGCTCAGACTGTTTTAAAATTCTGTCTTCTGTCAGCAAGAGTTGACAGATTATATTACCATCCACAGCAACTCATCTCATGTGGAATAGACAAGACCAGTGGACTGTTGCTGTCAACCCACTAACACTAATTAAATGCACCCACACAACATGCGCTTGTGAATGAATCTGTTTTAATAGCATTTAAGACAAATCAATACTCTAATCATTTTATTACTTTAACAGAGGGAAATTTAATGTGGATTTTCAATATGTGTCTCTGTGAGTAATCAACAGGCAACTGGTACTTTAATATCGTCGGCTGTTGAGTAAATGGCAGTTGTTGTGTAATCAGATCTTAGGAGCTCAAGGAAGCTTCCTCAACTCAAAAACCACGCAATGACAAAAAGGTCAATACTGGAAAATTAAAATAAAACACGTGCGACCCACCAGTTCACAGCAACTGCCGTAGCATTCAGTAGCATAAAAACTCAAAACAGGCATGTTTTGCCGTTTTGTACGGTCAAGTTGTTGACTGAAAATTCAATCACTTGAAAGTGTAAAATAAATAAAGCAGTTGTCGAATAATTTGTAAAGGTATTTCTTGAAGGTCTTATTCTCATGCTGTTTGCATGATGATGATAAATGGCTCTAATAGACGAAAAACGTGTTCTGTGTTGTCAGGCCGAGGAGAATTTCACACACACAAACACGTCTGTCCCACAATAATGTAAGCGCCGTGAAAATAGCCCCTACTAAATTACACATCCAGGATGGTAAAACATCTCCTGCTCGGTGGAGTTTTCAAATCAATCAGAGGCAGTTCAGCATCAAAACAACATTACTTATCTGGAGCTCTTGATTTCCAATCCATCTGTCAGCCTGCCTCAAATGAGGAATTTCATTACTTTGAACAAGTTGTAGGGGGTGATTGAAGTGGGGGGTTGAAAACATAGATCATGTTATTGTAGGTAGATCCTGTACAGCGTTTCGGCAGGCATCGCTGACTTCTGAGGGCTGAGCGAGCGGGTTTCGGAGCTAATGGCGTAGCTAAAAGCAGGCGTGGTCTGGTCGGATGCCGCGTGTGTTTAAGTGTGTGTGTGCGGCCCGCTTTCCGTCACTCCCGCCGTTTGTCATGACCTCAGAGCTGTAAGTCATTCTGGCAGCTCGGGTAGTTTGACATAATTGAGATATTTGGCAAATATTTCTTTCAAAGAAAGAAGGAAATATGGTCCCTGGCCAAGGCACCATGGCCTGCCACAGAGCTGAGTGAAATCTTGCTTTATAAGCTCTGTTTTGGCATGGTAGGCTGGACTGACTGCTTTGATGGAAGACTTTTGCTAGTGTAGTGTAGATATATTGGAGGAAGAAGGCTTGTTACAAAACAGCTTGTTTATTTCACATTGTAGTAAATATCTTAAGTGAAAACTGATGGCATTTTTATTACTGATGTTTTTATAAACAGTATATGAACACACTATAAGTTTTGGAATAATTAACATATTATTACAATTTAAAATAACAATTTTTATTTTAATATTCAGTGCCTTGCAAAAGTATTCATTTGTTCACATTTTGTTATATTGCAGCCTTTTGTTAAACTGCTTCAAATAACTTTTTTTCCCACATTAATTTACACCATAATGCCAAAGCAAAAAACAGGTTTTTAACAATTTAGCAAATTTATTGGAAATGAAAAACTTAAATGATTCCATTGTATAAGTATTCATACCCTTATCTGGGAGCACTTATCTTGCTTGTAGATGTTACTGCACTTTGAGTGTTAAACTGTGGCAAATTCGTTTGAATGAGTATGATTTAGAAAGGCACACACCTCTCGATTAAAACAGCTAAAAATATATATCAGAGCAAAAACCAAGCCCTGAGGTCAAAAGTACTGTCTGTAGAGCTCAGAGACAGGGTTGCACCGAGGCACAGATCTGAGTTCAGACAAAAATCTGCTGCATTGAAAGTTCACAGAAGCGTGTAGCCTCCATTATCCATAATGAAAGAAGTTTTCCTAGAGCTGGCCTCCTGGCCAACCTGAGCAATTGATGGACAAGGGGCTTGGTTAGACTGGTGACTAAGAAGCTGATGGTCACTCTAGTTGAGCTTCTTGATCATATATGCAGAGGGGAGAGACTTAAAGAAGGACAAACATCACTGCAACACTCCACCAATCCATGGAGACTGTGAGACAGTCTGGTCTGATGAACCTCAGTTCCAAGCATGATGTATGGAGAAAAACAGGTGCTTCTCACCACTTGTACAGTATCATCCTAACAGTAAAGCGTGGTGGTAGCAGCTTCATGCTGTGGGTCTGTTTTTCAGCAGAAAGGACTGTGGGACTCGTCAGAGTAGAAGAAAAGTTCAGTGCACCAGACTATTGAGAGAGCCTTAATGAAAACCTAGTCCAGAGCATTCAGAACCTCAGACTGGGCAGAAGGTTTCCCTTCCAACAGGACAATGAGCCTAAGCACACAGCAAGAGTAACTTATAAACAACTCTGTGAATGTCCTTGAC